>VYZW01040499.1:4111-44999 GCA_013401315.1 Balaeniceps rex | reverse complement strand
GGTGTACATCACTTGTGCAAAATGCAAAAGATAGGAAAAACTAGGTCCCACGATACACTCTTCCATTTAGATCTAAGCAGACTAAATGGGAGGCCAGCATTTTTTGAAGTATTATTTGGGGGTTTTTTTGAAGCTGATATCATCTCCTTGCTAATTTTAGTCTCTTCTGGTGTTTGGTTTTTAAAATTTTGATCTCATAACAGTAGAGTACCACTGTTTCATATTCATTGATAATAGGTTACTTAAGAGTTTTCAAATGGTTAAACTTCCAATTGGAAAATTTCTTACTGAGAAGCTTAATATTACGCTATGATTCCTTTTGTTCTCATTTTTTAGTTTTATTACTGACTGTCCCTGGAATGGAGGAAACCACCTCTGAGGCAGACAAAACCCTCTCTAAGCAAGGATGGGACACTAAAAAGGTAGGAATCTCACATTTCAAAGTGTAGAGATTTTATTTTCTAAACCTATTTAGGTAAATTAATGCTGTAAATATTGTCAACCAAAACAAACTACTTGCAGAGATTAGAGATTAAATGCTGTATTTGGCAACAAATCACTAAATATTAGATCAGAAGGGCACTTTATGTGTGAATGCACATGTTTGATTATATCAGGAGAAACTTTAAATTTGAGCCTTGTTGGGCCAATAAAGCAAAAAAGGTGACAGATATCTTCTAAGAGTGTCACAGAGCTCTTGTGTAGAAGAATAGCTCTTCTGTAGAAATGTATTACATTAAGTAAAACTTACTAATTGAAATATATCCTAAACATTAATCTCTAGCAGTATCTTTGCCTTTAAAAATGTCTTCCTTCTATTTTAGACTGGGTCATCAAGACCTAAATCATGTGAAGTTCCAGGAATCAAGTAAGTTTTCAGCAATGTTTTTTTTTAAAGAGCATTGAGATCTTGAAGAAAGAATGTTGTGTGTTGAATGTCCTCTTGCTTTTGAGTTTTCTGAAAAGCCCTTAGACGGTATAACACCGCAATAGATACAGACAAGCCAGAACCTCTATGAGTGAACCACTGGCTATTAATCTCTGTTTTATCAGAAATACAATATATCATTCTGTATAAGGCACCTTCCTTTTTTAAAAAAGATTTTATAAAGATCTGTCCAGGCTGAAATTTAAATTGAGATGTGTCTTTTTTTTTTTCCCCTCTCTCCCTTAATTAGCATCTTTCCATCAGCTGACCAGGAAAACACTACAACACTGATTCCTGCCACGCATAACACAGGTGGCTCCCTGCCAGACCTGACAAACATCCATTTCCCTTCCCCTCTCCCAACACCATTAGATCCTGAGGAATCCACATTCCCAGCCCTGAGTAGCTCCAATAGTACCGGAAATCTTGCTGCCAATCTGACTCACTTGGGCATCAGCACTGCCAATCAGGGTAAGATCATAACTGAGGTGTTTTTACAGTTTGTCCATAATCTGTCACTTGTCTTCAATTATAGAAGTTGCGTTGCTGAATATTACTGTTTTGTCTGAGAGGTAATAGCACTTCGCTGTTGATTGACGTTTCTTTGTAAACAAGTTTTATCAAGCCATTTCTGTACGAAAAAGTGAGAAAACTGTATTTAGTTATATGACTTACAAATTGTCTTTCATTTTTCTCATGTTCTCGGTGCCCAAATCTGCTTTTTGGTGGGGGTTTTTTTTGTTTGTTGTTTATTTTATGTATAAGACTACAGGAGAGAAGAGCATCCAAAGTGTGCCTCCCTTGTAATTCATTGTGCTTAACCCCAACGGCACTTGTGTTATGGAAATATCTTCAGTAGGCCTTTTGGTTTCATTTCTGTAGAATTTTTTTTTTTCAGTGTGAGGGTTCTTTTGGAGAGAGAACATTGCTTGCTTCATCTGAAGCAAATTTTTTTTTTGAGCAATCAAGAATAATGTGGAACCTTTAGAAGGTGCACTAGTTTTTGTAAGCTTGAGTGCTTAAGTTTTGAAAATATCCTGAATATTCAGGCTACATAATACAGCGGGGCTTTGGGAAATAACACCAAGCGTGCACCTTAATATCTCACAGCTCTCACTATGGTGCCTTTCTGTTGAAATTGTTGCCTTCCTAGCAGTGTAGTTTTTGCTGCAAGTTCTTCTCGAGTGCTGTTGCTGTTTGAGCTGTTCAGCACGGTGAGTCTGAGTTGTGTTTGTTGGGGTTTTTGGACTTCGGTGATACTGATAGTTTTATTAAAAAAAACAAAACAAAACAAAAAAACCACAACAACCCACAAACAAACATTATTTGCCATGCTGGCAATTTATAGTACTCATACCGATCACCTGGTAATTTCAGGACTTGTTATAGGCAAATAGCTTAAACTGGTGATTATTATTTTTTAAATAATCTCACCGGGTTGTACTCGAGAATAGTTGTGAAGAGGGTTGCATTTTTTCATTGTCAGTGACAGCTGCAGTCAGTTGATTCCTAGAATAGAAATAAGGTGCTGTATCCAAAAATACAAGTGTATTTCCTGTGTTAGGCAGGATTCCCTTACCCACTTAAAAATTCTCTCATATATTGGGAAAAGGAAATAATTCTAATCAGGTTAATGCAGTGTTATGACTGAGCAGTTATATTTAAGAATGAAGCAAGAAGATGGTTTAACCGTTTGAGTACAGAGTAGGTCAGCAGCTTTCAGCATCCTTTAACAAGTTTTCTGCTCTCCAAAGAGTCTATCTGTACCAAGTTTCAGAGGTGGGCTGTCACTCAAGTAGAACTTAGCGAGTCTGTGCTGCGAGCACTATTGTGTGTATAAAAAGAAACAAACTACTTGCATGGAGTTAGGCCAGATTGGGTCGCTCCATTTTTTGTCCTACCCATAATTAGCAAAGTGAACGGTATAAAACCAAACCGGTAAGTATATAGCTACTTTGAAAATATTTCCTGACCTAGCAAAGACATGAATTAAAAAGATACACTCATTGATGATTTTCCTGTCTCTCTTTGGAGACTCTCCCATAGTTTAATCATTGGCATAGTCAGTGTTTGGTGCTTTTTTTTAACTGATTTTTCCAAACCTTCCTTGCCTCTCTTTATCTTCTAGCTCTTCAGCAGAAAATGTAAAGGCTTTTGACCCTTTTGCAGGAGCTCTGTGCATTGCACAGGCATGCCCTCAGCAGCCCCAAGAAAAGGTGGGGAAACAAACACCTGTCCGGTCACAAAGTACTGCCAGCAATTTAAGACTACACATTTGTGCATTTGAGTTTGTCAGTTCGCTGACATGTTCCGTGAGACGGTGTTGATTTTGAAAACATCGCAGGGGAAGCCAGGCAGTCTTCAGAATCTGCGCCGTTTGAGCCAGTTTGCCTGCTGGCTCCTTGGCAGCCCGGACTTCCTGGCTCCCTGGCAGCCTGCCTGGAAGCCTTGAACATTTGCCAGGTGCCTAGGAGCTCGCAGGCTCTTGTGAATTCCTCCTTTCTGGCAGCTCTAGAAGAACAGCTCGCTAGCTAGATTGTCCTGAAATCACTTTCCAGGGTGTCTCAGTTCCTCTAGGGTGAGGCAGAAAATAGGAGAGGTTTCAAAACTTCCAGATTTTTGTCTTGAATTTGAACAAAATGACAATACTTGAATTGTTTATCCCTACCCCCTGCTAGGTCGTGGCTCTTTAGAGTGTGAAGGATATTTCCTGCCTTCCTGAGCGCTGGTATGCCATTAAAAATGGAGTACTTCCTGTGTAACCAGTTTTTCTTATGCGTTTTCCATTAAATAGGTGTTCGCTTTTATAATATCGCAAGTGCCCTCTGATTAGTCTTGTTATATGATCTGTTATCTTCTTCCTGAAGTTTGCGCCCTTGCACACAGAGCAGAATGTGCCTCTCCTGGGTTCAGTGGGTGCAGCGCGGGAGGTGTGCGAGAACGATACCCTATGGTTTCTATAAACCGCTGAAGCTGCTCTGCCTATTTCAATTTCAAGTCGGTATCTGTGCACGAACCTGAACAACTGTGACTGGTTTTGGTCCAAGATAAACCACAGGGATCTTCCTCTCATCCTGATGCTCTTCAGCCTGATGAAATTAATTGCAAATTAGCTAACGAGTTTCAGCCTGATTGCCCGAGGCGCATTCAGCACTTTGCATTAAGTGGTTGTCCACTTACGCCATTCATTTTTCATTGTTTAGGTAATTACCTCTATACGAGTACGAACAAACCATTGCTCTGTTCCCGTTTAAGTTGGTTGGTTCCTTCCTGCAGGAATGACGACGACGCCAGCCCCTTCCCAGCAGCACCGTCAGCCAGCCGTCAGTCCTCTCTCATTGAGTGCAGACTCAAGACGACCACAGTCACAGCAGATGTCTCCTACGCTTTCCCCTTTGTCACCCATTACTCAGGTAGGAACTTACTTAGAGAATTACAATTTTTGAATCACAGATTAATTATTTTACCTAGGGAGAAGCTGGCTGTAACTTCATCTCTCTTGTTCTGTAATTTTCTTCTTTAAATGCGTTCATTAATTCAGAGCCTTAAAAAGGGAGAGGTTTGTAGAGGGGACAGATTCTACTTTTGCTTTTCTAGAACCATGGTAAAAAACATCTATTAGGACACTTTTCTGTAATGCTGTCGTGCCAAGGCTAGTTGTGAAATTTGAAAGACATTTCTCTAATTCATGAGAGAAGCTCAGTTAGCTTTTTAAATTGATTTCATAAGTGTGACTCTGCAACTGACGAGGTTATCAATTTCTGACCTGGACATTGAACAAATTTTAGAGTATTTGTTTATTGTACACTGGAGGTGGTATTAAGTCTTTTGAAACATGTTCTTGACTGTTGCTGAACCTTTAGATAACGTTTTTAAGATGCAAGATGAGATTGACTTAGTACAGTTCTCTTGGTGTGAAACTTGATGTGCTTGAAAATGAAGGGGAATTACCTGCCAGCGTGGATGATTGTGATTCTTCTTTTTAAGGCCGTGGCTATGGATGCATTGTCTCTGGAGCAGCAGCTTCCCCCATATCCATTTTTTACCCAGACAACTTCCCAGCAACAGCAGCAGACCCAGGTGGCAAGTACCCTGCCTCAGAACACTCCTTTAATGCAGACCTCTGGTTTACAGCGAGGAACACAACTCCCCCCACTCTCCGTCACGGTACCTTCTACCATCCCACAGTCGCCTCCGGGTAGCCAGACCCAGCCCTCAATGGGAATAGACATCAACTCGGTAAGCTTGGGCACAGCTGAAAATGGCAGAGCTTTCATTCGGAAAACCTGGTAGCATACAGCGTAGTGTCAGCGTTCAAGCTGGACAGCCCGTGTAATAAGTACACTTTTAGGCAGAGTCTCAAGTAGACTTAGAATGGTTTTGGTTGAATCCACATTTAAATGTTTTATAGAGGAAAATTTGGCTTTAATGTACGCTTAGGGTGGCCGTAGTTTCATAAAACGGTGTCCCTTACGACTCCATGTTTGATTAGACCCATTTAAATATATCAGCATTTATTTCATACCTTGCTGCTGCCATTGCATTGGTATCTTTTCAGGCTGTTAAATGTAATGCACCCCCAGCACATTGTATGTTATACAGTGTGCTATAGACTGGAGGAGTTAACAGAACTTTGATAAAGAAACCTGCTAACAAGCATTTTCCAAAAGAGAACCAGGTATTTTCTCATACTTTCTATATTTAGAACCCTTTCATTTTAAGGAATTTTAGAGCATACATTATTATCTGCAAAAATGGGATTTGTGGCTGCCTTCAGATGCCCAGAAGAAATGGAGTGTATACATACATATAGCAATGATTTATGGACAGATTTCTTTTTTTGCTTGTTTTAACATGGTCTGTTATGAAATGGCATGTCTCTCTCTGCACGTGAAAATCCAAAAGGCAGAGCAAGATCAGGGTTACAGGCTAGCTAGGGAAGAATCTCACAGCTCCTTCTCTGCTCATTCTGCCCTGCTGTACAGGATCTTGGTTGTCCGACCTGTTGGGTCCTTCTGGCAGTGTTGTAGTGACTAACTGGTGTGGGAATGAGAAGAAATCATTGTCTGTTGATCTGGCACTTGATCGTGGATTTCATTTGTGGATGAAATTTTTAACAGTTTGTGCTGCTAAGCGCTTCTTGAAAGAAGCTGCTTCCCTTTCAGGGTTGGAAGGGGAAGAGGAAGCACAAATCCAGCAGTGGAAAGGATACCGACCCACTCAAAATGTGTCTGAATGTTTTGATTCTAATACTCATGTAGCTACCAGTACAGATGATTCTGATTTTCATTCTTTGCTTTCTGTGTTGCTTTCCTCATCCTAAACTTCTTTATGACCTTAACTTTTAGGGTGCTGTGCTTATCTTTTAAAGCAACTGAAATAATTCATAAATAAATTTAAAGCTAGTTTATCAAAAAGCCATTTGAGCTGCGTTAGTCTCACTGACAACTTTTATGCAGTTTTTGTAGAGCAAAATTGAGATTAGTTTTGCTGTAGTTTAGATGTCTGTTTAAAGTGCATAAGTAGCAATGCATAGCAAAAAGGGTTAAGACGTATTTTCTTGAGATTTACAGAATTTGGTGTCAGAAAGCATTGGTAGTACAACGTTCTCCCACGCTGCAAAGCTATGTGATTAAATTACTCCTTTTCTTAGAACTACCGGATAGCAGGTTTTCCTCAATCATCTGTTAATTTCTAAAGGAAGTATAATGAGAAGAACTATACTTTCTGTTTATGTTAATTAGTGCAACATTCTATTTAAATGCCATTAAGATTATTACTTTGTTCAAAGCCGGGGTTCTTTATGACTAAAATAAGATAAATCTTTGAAAATGTGTTCTCACGCTGACTGAGAACAATGTAAATGTAACTAATGTAAACCTGTAAAACATAGTGTGAATTCTCAGACGACGTCTGTTCCATGTCCTGGGGTAAAAGGCAGCTTTGAGCAGGATTCCAGTCTGCGTGGTTCTACGCTTCGATCTTGATAACGCAGCCAGGCTGTTTAAGACTAGGCAGAGTAATAGGAGAAGGATTTCCAGAGCAGTGTAAACCCAGGTTAAGAATGTGTGGGTATGGCAGTTGAATTGAAGAATAAATTACATTATTTTTGACTTATTCCCAGCTTTCAATACTACTCTTCCCTAAATACTTGGCTGACCAGATTTTTTTTTTAATTGATCGTAACTGAGAACAGTGAGAAAGTATTTCAACAGTTTTGCTTGTACAACAGCACTGCCCTGCTCTCAGCCATTCAGTCAGACAAGACCATGCCACGCTGATACCTTAACTCTTTCCTTTTTGCGGCATTGTTCACAGTAATCGTGTCTTCATACATAGCCAAGAGTTGCTGAAGAGGATGGTTTCTCCCAGCTTCCTCGAGCTGTATACACCAGAAGTTTATAATTTTCCAACCTTCCATCAATCCCATGGTCTTTAATTCTGTGTTGTTCTGTAGGCTTCACTCCAGCAGTACCGCAGTAATGCTGGGTCCCCAGCCAACCAGTCTCCCACCTCTCCTGTCTCCAATCAAGGCTTCTCTCCTGGCAGCTCCCCTCAAGTAAGGGACTCTGTGCTTCCACAGGCCTTGCTTCTTGTGTTTGTTTTTAGTTGAGTCTCTCCATTACTGACCCATAGTTGTCTCACTGTAATTGTATGTGCCTCACGCATTACTGATGTCTCATCTCGTTTGCAGTTTCATTTAGTTCCAGAGTTTTTCAATAGCTGGTGAATTGCCTTTTTATTGGTCAAAGCTACTATTTGAAAGCAATTAAAACTCAGTTATTTCTTTGGGGCGTACCGTGGACAGAACCTCCAGGTAGACCCCTTTCAATTAGCAATATCATGTAGGAGCTGACGGATAAGGTTGGGAGGGCAGGGGAGAGAGAGAGGGAAACCTGTGTGCCTCCTGCAGCAGGGTAACTCCTGTGGCACTAAACATCCCTCGTGTGGCCAAATGCATTTACATCAGGACCTTTTTCACGTGGGAACATCCACTTTGAAAGAGAACACTGGAGAAAATGCTCTTAAAATGAGCAGTTGTATCTTGTGGCTTGCAAGTAATGGGTTAGTAAACAGGCTTTCTTGCACGCTAGCTGGTTTTTGTTCCCGTGTATGTACATACTCATACATCCACACGTCCTATACGCAAGTCATAGCTTGGGGTGTGTGTAATCCTATGAAGGGGAATTTTTATCTGCCAGCAGCAAGATAGTTGAAACCAAGGCAGTCTTTGGGGGTGCCCCTAACGTAAGGGAGTGAGTGCATTTTCAGTACAGAAGTAATCTGGTGCTGCTAAAATAGCTCCATATGGCTGCCCTTTCCCTAAATCCCACCTGTAGAAACGAGGTGCAGGAAGTTCTTCCAGGACATCACAACAGAGTCTGAAAATACGTTTTCTGTTTCATCATTTAACGTTTAAGGCTGTAAGGAGGATCCTATCTAAATAAGTGCTGCCCCTTCATGGTTCCAAAGCAGAAGCTTCGTCTCTCCTTGCCGTTAGCCAGAGACAGGTCACTGGTAAGCTCAGTAATAGATCCGAGTGTCAGGACTGTCTAGATTTTCTTAACCCTTGCTTAATTGCTTCTCAACTTCTCTCTCTTCTGCCTGCTTCTGCCAGTTCTGCTGTGTTCTGTGTGTGCTCAAAGAAAACAAGCAAACTTACTCCTCTAGGCTGTCATGTAGAGCAAAGCTGTTGCCAGTCTTGCTGCAGATCTCAGGTCCAGTTCTCATTTGGGCAGCGCATCCAATTTTGATTTTTGCGTTGATTTTCCTTCCCCCTTGACTCCTCAATAACCCCTTCTTGGTTTTGTCCACAGGCTTGTTGCCACTGGTCAGTCCAAAGTACTGGAGTGCAGCGAGCACTCCCCAGTGGAGCACGCGCTATAATTTTTTTCCTGCTGGGCCTGTTTTATCCTGTAAACTCTTGCTTAGGTTTTGCTGTTTTCAAGTGGGACACCACAACTCACGCGCGAAGGCAAGAGGGTTTATCAGTACCGCTTAACTTAGTGTTGGCCTCTTAAAAATACCCACACAGTTCTTTATTTTTGCTAAATTAAAAATGAGACGGCTTTCCCGCCTCCGTCAATGAACCAAAAGCTAGTAGTGGCGAGCGAGCTATCTGTGGTGGTGGTTGCAATGGAGAGAAGCAATGGGGGAAGAAAAAGCACTTGGGAAGAAAAATTTGGGTTGGTTGTGATTATGGGGGCAGCTCCCAAATAGCAGGATCCATTAGACTGTAGAGTAATCTGCCAAGAGGAAAGGCAGGTTGGTTCCAACAGCAGAATATGCCCATTGTGGAACAGTCTGGCACTGGCTGATGAGTGGAATAAAGTAGGTGTGACCGGGTAGGCGTCCTCCGCTTGCTCCTGTTTCTCTGATTAATTTTAGGCTAAATCGTTCTGCAGCGTATCAGTATGATGAGTGACATGCTCTAAAAATAGAAATCTGTGGTTTGATTATTTTTTTTTTTTATCACATACGGTTCATTCACCAGAAGTTATTTTTCATCTTTCCACATCTCCAGATCTATTTGCTCTTGTGTTTTGGACGTGTGTTTGTTATATGAAGGTCTTCCTGTTCAAACACGAATTGAAAAGCTCTGCTTGTAGTTCTCAGCTTTGTGTTTGCATGGCTTTTCATTGACAATGGCTTGTTTATTACTACTTTTCTCCTCTAACACCTGGCATACTGTTCCAATTAGATAGAAATCTGCTTTTTTTAGTAGAATGGCTGTATACTGGATAATATGGTATGTATTTTTAGATAAATAATTTAAGCCAGGGGTTTTGTGGTTTGGGTTTTTTTTTTCTTGCAGTCACCACATCATTAACCCAAGAAGATGTACTGTTGACAAAACAGACCTCATTTAGTGTTTCTGGAGGAGATGGTGTTAGCAAGATGTTTCTCACAGAGTTGTCGATAAATTATTCTAGGACTCTGAAGTGTTGAAGTAATGACATTTCCAGTTGATTTCCTTTGGGAGTTTCAGTGCTTACAGATGTAATAACCGGTATACTTCAGAGCTGAGGAATAAATACGGGCTTGTATGTTTTGTTAGGGGTTACTAAGGTAGACTTGCACAAGCAGGCTTTGGTCTTGTGTTCGTTATTGTTGCCCAAACTCTTTAGGATGGGAACAGTGCTTAGTGGAATGCAAAGGTTTTAGGTTTTGCCCTACTTCTGAAAAGCTCCTGTAAAAATGAAATGTGAGAAGTTAAAGTTAAAAACCACCCTGATCTTCTTTGGAGCTCTCGAACATCAATTTTATTTCTAGTGCTGGTCCAAGCTGGCTTTGATTCACACTGAGTATGTGACATCCTGAAGCCCAAATTTTTCATTAGAAATTGGTATAAAACATCATGCAGCTCCGAAGCTATGCCTGCCACTTCAGATGGGAACGATTTTCCTCTGATAGAGTTAAGCTTGGCTGGTCCTGATCTGCTTGCTTGAGTTAGCTCTAGGTTCTGACTCCATTTATTTTTTTTTAAAGAAAAGTAACACGTGTAGCAGGTTGAATAACGTGGAGTTTGAGTAGTTGATCGAAGTGTGACTGGGCAGCGAGTAAGATATCAGTGGTTTAAAGAAAAGCGTAGGGTTTTTTATTTAAGTAGCACTTTGCTTTTTCTCGTCAGGTGTAATGTGGCTCTTGCTCATGATGTTTGATAACTTCCTCGTAGCCCTGTCTTTGTGAGGGATAGAGCAGCCACCGTGGTTTTGAGGACCAGATGATAAATTGCAAGACCGGTTCCAATTACAACCATTTTCCATTTTCCTGCTTCTAAGGAGGGCATCGGGTAGGGTGTTAAGCTGCAAAGATGTCGTTATTGTTCTGTGGTCATTGCTGTGACAGATCGTAAATGCCCAGGAAAGTGAACCAAAATCTTCTTTTTGTCCATAAAACCCTACTCTTGGCTCAGGCTCCGTTTAATCAGTCTTGAGGATGAGCTGGCTTCATTTAGTTAAACCATTTCTTGCTGAGAAGTTACCATTGCAATCTTCTCTGACAAAGATCCGGAGGCAGTTGTCTGCTAC
This sequence comes from Balaeniceps rex, assembly GCA_013401315.1. NCBI lineage: Eukaryota > Metazoa > Chordata > Aves > Pelecaniformes > Balaenicipitidae > Balaeniceps > Balaeniceps rex. The sequence continues at coordinate 34,040 of VYZW01040499.1, read as the reverse complement.
CTTTTCTGACTTTGCCGGTATCATACTTTAAAAGCAGCACCGTGGAGGTCCGTCAGGCTTGTGTTCCCCGTGTGCTGATGTTATGCAGCAGCGCTGTTCTGCAGCAAATTTCTCTCTTCTCCAAGTGCATTCAGACCATACCCGCACCCTCGCATGCAGCCGGTGGACAGCGCCTGGCGGTGGTGCTCGGAGCAGTTCTTGGATCAAACAGGATCTGCTTAGCAAGGAGATTTGTAGCACGCGCGGCACGCACTGAACTTTCAGCCACCTTCCCCCCCCCGGAGTCCCATTCTCGGGCCGTGAATTCCTCCCTTGATGGCACGTTTATCCAAAAGCGTCTGTATAATGTGAGAGCCGAGGATTCTGGCTGAAGGTGGGGAGGTTTTTGTTTGCTTTAAAAAGAATATATTGTTGCTTCTTTCCTGGTAGTCCCCTCTCATGGAGGTTGTGGGCAATTTAGTGTTTTTTTTTTTTATACAAGACTTCCATTCTTTTCCTTGCATGCAACCTGCAAATAAGCTGCGCTGAGATATGCTACTGCTGGAGGAGAGAGAATGTTTAAAACGTGATGCTGGCTGAAATTTTGTATGTCCACTGTTGTGGCCATCATCCTGTGGTTTTTTGAGTATCTTAATCTTTGGCTGTGTTCAGTGCGTTTAACTGTGGTGGCTGTTGTAACTCTGCTCTGATATTTCCTAGGCTTTTGCTTAACTTCATAGGCTGATGAGGTTTCTAAGGAGAAAACTTGTAGACTTCCTCTTTTAATGCGTAGGTAAAACAGCTGGAAAGTGCTATGCAAGGTATTGAGTTTTTTTTCTTTTCAAGATTGATACAAAACTCTCCATGCAAATTGTCTTTTACAGGCACCATCCTTTATAGGTGTTCTCTTGTCAGTAGATGGGGTTTTTCAGCTGGAGTGTCAGAATTTGTGGCAGTTTTAAATAAAAGTGATCTCTCTGTGATTTCTTTTATATCTGGCAATTCTTTGGGACAGTACTGAATAGTATGAAAAAGTTGACTTCAAATTCTTGGTCACCTTTAGAATAACTGATAAATGATGGAGAATAACTGATACATGCCTGTCGTGCTAGAGGGGACGGTAAAATTAGCAAGGCTGAGGAATTCCTCCTGAGATTCTTGCCTTCGAACTGCTGATGACGCTTTACTGGGCTTTCTCATTAACTTTTCTGATCTGCAGCTAAAGTGAAATGACTCTAAAAATGTCAGTTTTATTTTGGCGTGGTGTTGTCTCGGTGAAGCTGGCTGTTCCGTGAACGCGATGTTGCAGAGACAGTGAGCTGGTCACTACCTGCGTGCCGGCGATCAGCTTTGCCCTGCATTTTGTTCTAACGTGCAGTTTACTCCTGTGTGGGGCTTGTCTTTCACCCAAAAAAAAAAGTTCACAAAAAAGCTGAAGTTGCAGAGTGATTTTTTTTTTTTTTAATTTTTGTTTTTATTTCTCGTGTTACCTAGTGCACTCGTCTGTTTTCATAAATCAGAAGTTTTATATGTTGTATGTCCTCCGTGAGGAAGTTTGTTTGGTTTACTTGACTGTATTTCTGTGCTTACCGAAAGGCAGCGTAACGTGGAGGATTTGTGTCTTGGAGGGGAACACTGACCGTTCTGTGAATTTGCTGACGGTTAGTGGTTGGTAATAATAAAGGGCACTGCTAACTAACTTTGAGAAGAATCGGTTGGAAGGCTCGAGTCACTCGCACACCGTGGGTACGTCTGTTTGTGAGATTTTTGCACCATAAAGACTCTGTTTTGTTTTCAGCATTCTTCCATTCTGGGGAGTGTATTTGGTGACTCCTATTATGATCAGCAGATGACAGCTAGGCAGGCTAATGCCCTATCCCATCAGGTGAGCAAATTCATCTCAGATTTTCAGCTATATTTCGGCCACTTTCAGCTTAAAATAAATATAGATCAACTTCTGATTATTTTGTGTGAGATCACATTTTGTCCATATAGTTTTAATTCTGTTATTTTGAGTTCGCAATACTCAGGGATTTCTTTTCTTCTGTTTTTTTTATTCCCCCCACACACTCTTCCTTCCCCTTCCTCCCTCTTAGCCATTGTAGCAGATGTTTTTAAAGGTGTTCTGCCCAGTTTATTGGATTAAAAATAATGAAAATAAATCTTAAAACCCCCCACATCTCTGGCCATAGTTGCATCTGGGAAGGATTCACTTGAAGGTGGTAACGATATTTACTCCTGAATTTGGCCAACAACTCGTGCACGGTACCAAAACCTAGCAAGCAGAGCCCATGCCTTCGGTGGTTTGGCCAACCAGTGCATCGATTCAATGTGAAATATGCTCTGGGAGCAGGAAAAAATGCGCGAGCTTCTGCGAGGCAACGCTTGATGGGCAGATACCTGAGTAGTAGCATGAATTATGGGGTTTTTTACTTTGGTTTAGAGCTACCTTTTCTTTTGTTCTTACGATATCAAAAGCAACAGTTTTATTTTTGCATCCACCCTCTCCTCATTCCCCTGCACTCTGAATTTGGCAGTAAACTATTCTGGAAAGTTAAGTGAAAATAGACTCTATTTTGATCAGCAAAACCTAAAGATGAATTTGTTTGCCTGTCTCTTTCAACATTACTCCCCATACTTGAGCTTTGTAAGTTGTTTTGCTGTATTTCCTGATGGTTAGAAGTAATAATTCCTTTGTGCCTTGGTCTTCAGCTTGAACAGTTTAATATGATAGAAAACGCCATTAGTTCCAACAGCCTGTACAGCCCCTGTTCCACCCTTAACTACTCCCAGGCAGCCATGATGGGACTTACCGGCAGTCATGGCAGCTTGCAGGACTCGCAGCAGCTGAATTACTCCAGCCATGGAAACATCCCCAACATCATTCTTACAGGTAAGAAAATCACAGACTTAACCAACAAGTAAAACCGTCCCGGTGCCGGTGGGTTCTCTTCATTGTGCAACGTTAGAAGTGAGCCGAGAAAGGAAAAGGGTATCGCTGCCTTTGAAGGTTTTGGTTCAGCTTGTGTAAATGGCCGCGTTGCTGGTCTGGCGTATTCCCCGTGTGCCGGGGAGCCTGACGCTCTCCTTTAATCCCAGCAAACGGGGAGAGCTGCAATGGCGGCACTCATTGTCGTACAGACTTCCCTGCCTCTGAATTTACTGGACCCTCCGTCACAGCGAGGGAGAAGCGGTGAAAGTCGAACTTCTTCCTCCGCTGCTCTGTCGGAGGTTGCCAACAAAGGGGTTTTTAAGTGTCACATATGGTAGCGAATCTGGTCACAGTTGGGCGTTTGGAAACAATTTCTGCACAGGCCACTGAGAAAACTGTAGTTCGATCCGTATGTCAGCCAAGGACTCGTGCGGATTAGGATCGCGTAAATTAAGGTTATTGCTCCTAAACCTAAGGGGGAGAACAGAGACTGAAGTGACAGCACTTTGTAGCCCCCAAATATGTGTGTATGAATTTTGTTTTGTGTTAGGCCATTATGATGCTTCTGAGATGCTCTGACAAATCTGTAATTCGTCCCGCTGGAAATGCGGATAGGTGTTTCTCGTCTGAACTTCAGCCTTGGTTCAGTAAATTATTCCAGAATTTTTGCAAGCTGTTTTATGACTCGTCTGCCTGGAGAACGTGTATTTGCTAAGCCCTGCCGACACCTTTCCCTTCCTCTTCCCTGCAGTGACAGGAGAATCTCCTCCCAGCTTATCAAAAGAACTGACCAGCTCTTTGGCAGGAGTGGGAGACGTCAGCTTTGATACGGATTCCCAGTTCCCTCTGGATGAACTCAAAATTGACCCTTTAACCTTGGATGGACTGCACATGCTGAACGACCCAGACATGGTCCTCACTGACCCCGCCACAGAGGACACGTTCAGGATGGACCGGCTGTGAAGCGTGGACGCCAGGAGCGTGGGAATGACGCTTGTTCCTGGAGCCCAGCCGAACTAGAGAGTCCGACGGGTCAGTCGTGTCAGAACAGGAGTTGCCGAGAGCAGCAGCTCTGTCCTGTACAACATGTACAATGAGTAAAGCTTGTCGTTCTAAGCTTGCAGCGCTGCAGACCCCTACTCCCTGTCGCGCCGTATTTCACCCCTTATCCGCTCATTGCCATTAATGAGTAAGGAGTTTCCACCGGCCTTTTCCTCTCCAGAGCCCCCCCTTCCTCCCACCGAAGCTCCAGCGTGAAGTTGTCAGTTTATCCTTTGCACTAGAAAGGGGGTGTGCGGGGGCAGGCGAGGAAGGGCCAGAGCCAAGGGTAAAGAGATTCTTTCTAACGTACCAAATTGTCGGCTGCTGTTTGGGCCGGGGAGGGGGAAGCGCCGGCTGCGCCCCCCTCTCCCCCCGCCACCGATTGGAAAGCAAATCTCTGCATTGCCACCCCCGGAGGGGCTGGGGGCTGCGGCGGTTTTCACTCTGCTTCGTGGCAGCTGCTTCGTAGAGCAAAACGCTTCTCCCTTTATCGATATGCCATGTTTGTTTTCAGGTTTGTTTCCCCAACTGTCGTCCTGCACCCACCGCCTCTTCTCCCGCCCTGAGCAAACGCGCGTACTTGGCAAAGCGGAAAAGCAGCCTGGCAGCCCATGGCCTTTTGTAGCCGGCTAGTCCAAAAAAGGCAACTGTAAACACTATTTTCAAAGCTTTTTTTTTAAAAAAATATATATGTAATATATATATTTATAAATATATGTATACATATATATATATATAGCATTTCTGAGCACACAAAAAAGTACTATAATTCATTACTTGATTAGCACGGAGGAAGGATCAGAACATTTTAAAGCAGCTAAAGGAATAGAGGAGACTAACTGCAGAGCGTATTTCTCATTTTACTTTGTGAGAGATTCCTGGGCAACAGGAAGGGCATTTCGCTAGCAATGCCTGGCTCAAATCATGATGACTATTTTTTATTTTTTATTCTTATTCATTACTTATTCTGTTACCATTATTTATGATCTTTTTGTTTTTTATTTAAGTATTTGGATATTAGGAAAGTAGCTAAACTACATACAGCCAGTCGAAGCACTCTACATAATACTTGTACAGTACATCTTTTTGTGTTTTTATTCCAGAAATATATTATATATATTATATATATAGGTATTTTTAACTAACTGGAATTTTAAACAGATGTTGAGCAGGAGTAAGGAAGCCTAAGGCAAGTCTGGATTTTTTCCTCTTCTACAGTCCAAATAGGGTGGCAGGAACTTAGATATTCCTTCTTTCACCCTGGGGAAGAAATAGCTTGCTCACAGCAATCGTACTGTATCCTCGAGCAGGTTGAGATTCTGTTACACTTAGAACAGACTATTTCTGTTAGTCCTTGCTAATATTCTGTGCTGCAGCATAACGGACTGGTGAATGACACCTTATCAACGGCAGATTAAAAAAACCCAAACCACAAACCACCCACTGGCTCTGAACCGGTGGTTTCCCTTCAACGTCGTGGCTGAGTCGGTGAGGATTCCCGGGTCCCTGCGCTGGGGACTCTCATCAGATTTGAAAAATGAGTTTAAGATTTATCAAGAGCCCAACAGGCTGAGAGGAACTGCCAGGGGCACTGTTAAAGCGTTGCCTTCACTACGCTGTGATCTGCACAGCAGCAGAACCTGTAAGTACGTGCCCCTTCTCTTCAGCAGAAGTTACGAATTAACGTTATTTTGAGTCTTGTTAACAAATTGAAAATTACGTTGCGCCTAACACCCTGGAGGTGAGATGAACGAATACCTGCTAGAGGAAGGCGTTTCCCTGCAGTAGGGTTGAGCATCCCCATCTATTTTTGTTAAGCAGCCTCAATAAAAGAGCCATTTCAGTTTTCATTTCAAGATGGGTTGTGTTTCGTTGATCCCCCCGGCCCTGGCATTGGCAGTTCCACATCTGCTCCTTCCACTCGGTCTGCATCAGCTGGATTTGCTTTTTGCCTAAAAACCTGTCCGGTCTTTCTCAGCTGTTGTGACTTTCAAGCAAAAAACCCTCAGCGCTTCTCCCCGTCCCATTGCCCTCGAGAAGGATTGTCCTTGCTGTTTTCAGCAAGCGATGCCGAAGGTGCGCGGCGGAGCTGGGCTGCTCTTAATGAGTTATACTAGGTTTCTGTGTGCTTCCAGAAATCGGCGGGACGCCGTCCTGAGATTCACGCAAACACTGCTGAGCAGAATCGTTGTTGGGATCTCTCTAATCTGGGTGCGTGTTTGCTCACGTTTGTGCCATTAGTTGACCATTTGCACTAAAAATGTTTTTTCTTTAGATCTCTTAGCTTACCTCTGTCTTTTTTTTGTGTTCCTTCCCACGCAATCGAAAGGTTATCCTGCGTCTGTGTTGAAAATGGTTTTTGTCGGGATTGAAGCCCAGTAGTACGTGTTAACTCCCGGTGTCTGCTTGTTTCAGATTGCTAATGCTTTTTCAATTTAGGGAGGGAAGAAAAGGTAGCTTCGAACAGGAGGAAACCCTGAAAGAACAGGAGTGGTTTGGGCAGAGGTGACTCGGAGTCCTTTGCTTTGAAACAGCCGCAGGTACAGTGCGAGTTGAATCCGCTTCTTGCAGTTCACGTAGTTCCTCGGCGGGATTTCTGTCTGCATCGCGCTCTCGTTCGAATGACTCTCATGCATGTAAATTCTTGTTTGTGATCTATTTTTTTAAACCCAGAGTCACTTCAGAATGAAGCATCCGAGTAGGAGACGAGATTCCTCACTGGAGACTTTTACAGGGAGCTGTTGCTAAATGCTACCTTCTAATTTTTTTTTAAACTACGTGTGTATATAAGAGATCTTGTTTATTAGACTTGTAAGTAGACATTTAAAATGGCCTTAATTTAAAAATAACACGTCTGGATGCAACTGTCAAAATTAGGGACCATCTAGTTGAGAGAAATCCAGGTTTTGTTCCTTCCGTGCGGGGCAAACGGTGAAGGGTGCTTGGGGAGCGGGAAGGAGTGAGCTGGAGCCATCGTGGGAAGCAGGTGAGGCCGTGGGTACAGAATGGCTTCGTCTGGTGAGCCCGGTGGCGGGCGGGCAAAGCTGCTTTTGGTACCGACCCTTTGAGAACCGGAGCAGGTCTTTCAACAGCTCTTGCGCTTTGCTTCCCGGAAGGCCGCTTTCCTGACAGCATCGTGGAGGAGCTGCGCTTCGAGAGGGAATTTTCCCCTCCTCGCCCCTTAAAATTTATGTTTTCCTAACGTGTGTATGCATCAGGCTGATTTAAAGCAAAACCAAACTATTAAGTTGTCAAATGTAAACCTGGAGCAGATCCCCAGTGTTTTCGGAACAAGTAATCTGACTTTATTTGAAAATTTAGTAGTACTGTTTTAATTTTAAATCGTGCGTGTAAGGGTGAGAGCTGCTGGGAGCGGCTGGCCCTTCCCGTCCAGGGACGGACGAGAGCAGAATGAGCAGCGGAAAGAAAAAAGATGACTTAGCCAAAAAAAAAAAAAAAAAGTCGTATTATTTAGAACTTTTCCGGTTAACTGATGTTGAAGCTGTCTGGTGTCTCAAAGGGTTACTGTCCAAACACACCTGCTGAGCGACCCTGCCCCCTCCCCACAACGCGTGTTTTTCTCTCTCTCTCTCTATTAAGACGTTCCCAAGCTAGACTGTTGCATTTGCCAATACAATGGGGAAATAATAGGAATAAACCTTCAGTGTATAAAATACTGTGATTTTCAAAAGAAAACCAGAACTTCTGCTGCCGGTTGCAGCGCAGGCGGGGGGAGGCTCTCGCTGTACATACTCCGCTGCATTCTCCTTCCAACGAATCTGCACAGGCCGAGCTCGGCCCCTCTGCGCGCGCGTGCCTGCCCGAGCGCCGGCAGCACCCACCCGCCGGCTCACTGCTGCTTCTGCATGTCGGTGAACACCTCGCCAGCGATCGTAACTGTGCAAAACCTTTCCTGTCCAGAGAACCTTTGGGGTTTTTTTTCTTTTTTTCCTTTCTTTTTTTTTAAGAGGGGAAAAGGTTTCCAGAAAGAGGCTGCAAATTAATTGAAGAAATTGTTAATGATTTGTACATTTTATTACCTTGTTTTAAATTTAATTAATTTTTTTAACAAGCGTGCCTGAGAACCCTGGTGCGAACCCACGCGACGAGCGCTTGTGGATGAAAAGAGCAAGCTGTCCTCTGAGTTTGCGTAAAAGCAGCATCCGATAACTCACGGAACCGTTTAAACTTCCCTCAAAAATAAGGTGGTGACTGTGCTTGTTTGTAAAAGCTTGGATTTACTGTAGAAACAACAATTAAGGCTTGAGATCTGTCCCTTAATGAGCATGGTCCTCCCCCTGGAAACCCCCTCTGTAGGAGAAGGAAGAGGAAAGCCCCCTCGTCACCCTGTAGGTTACAACGTACGCTGTGCTTTCAGGAGAAAAAAAAAAAGCGTTTATTCCTCTGAAAAACGGAACCCCCGTCACTGTGATGGCAATGTGAAAGCGCAGGTAGCGTTTGTTACGTGTGTCTGTTCTTTTTAAAAAACAAAAAAGCAAAAAAAAAAAAAAAAACCCAACCAAATTTGTAGTGTTCCCGTTCTTTGTATTTTTAGTTGCATATTATTTATACTGCGCAGTGTAGGCATGGATTGCATGTCAGTTTTCTATGCGGGCACCATGATGACATTATAACTGTGTATTATAAATCATTTTTACCTTTTTAAACGGAATCATTGTGTGGAATTTCTATACTGCAAAACAAAACACTACATTACGTACTATATTCATTTGTGTTATTTATTTTATTATTTTGTGGGGGGAGGGGGGCGGTTTTAACTGTGGTGTATATTGCCTTATGTGGGCTTGACCAAATTTATCAAAATAAAGGCCTAAAGGGGTAAAATACGTTTACTGTTTTCTTCAGTAGATTGACTCGTGGCTGCCGTAGAGGCAGCTGTGGAAAACTACGTAGTGGGAAGCATAGAGGGAAACAGATCCACAGCGCAGAGGATCTGCACAGAGAGAAAGCGCAGCTGTGTAATGTATTACCTACAAGTAGCAAGGAGTGCTCGTCTGAGAAGTGATTTGAGTCTTACACGACAGTTTGACGCCGGTAATTGCGTAGTGAGTTCAAAGAGCCTCGTCCGACCCTTTCAAATCCCTCTGTACGTGTCCTGATTTCTTTTAAAGAAACTTAATACGGTCGTCTTTTGGACCAGCCATGAAAAATCTCTTCTCACAGTGACCTCACGTTGCCCGAAACAGGCAGCGCAGGTGCTTTGTAGAAGATCCCGCTGCTCTTTATCTGTTGCAGGTTTTCCGCTTTTGAGATAACGAAGCATCTGTCTGAGTGCTGTGGATTTCTGAGGGTCACCGGTAACGAGACCAAAGAGAAAAGAGCAAGAAGAGGTGCCTGCACCCCTTGGTTCAGGTTCAGGTGCAGCGTGGCCACCGAGGCCCCTGGGTGGGGAATCGTCCCCGGCGCGGTGCTTCTGGTTGTTCTGTCCCTGGTGGTTTGAGTTCCCGCCTGCGGTTTGGTGTTGCAGCAGATGTAGGTCCTTCCCTCCTCGGGTTTCGAACGCAGCGAATCTGTTCTGCCTCGATGTATTTTGTCTGGGAACAGCGTCGCGCTGACGTGCTTTCCACGTGTCGGCGGGGTCTTGGGCGTGGAGCCGCGGGGCTGCGCTGGCGGCGGGCCCCTCGGTTGCCGTGTCTCGGTGGGGAGAAGCGGGCAGCTCCCAGGGCTGGATTCTGGAGCAGGCGGTGCCATCGCACTGGCCGTCGGGCAGCTGCTTTTCCCTGCTTGTGTTCTGACCCCGGCTGTCTCCCCGGAACCAGCTTAACCTGTTGCTTCGTTCAGGTTGCATGTGTCGTCTTGTAACTAAACAGTAGGCAGGGAAATGCCTGAATGGCATTTGCTTTGGTTTGTCTTGGTTCTTTTTACTTTAAATTTTGCTGTTAAGTAGCTACAGGAGAATGACATAAATGCTACGTGTTGAATTTTCTGATGTACGTTTTCTGCTTGCTGGAGAATCACAGTGATCTGACGTTGGTGTTTGCCGGTGTGTGCGAAGGTCCTGTTCTGTTGATCGTGTTTTCATTTAGTAATTGGTTCAGCTTTAAGGCGCCGTAATTTGGGGCAGAAAACCCATGTGGCAAGAGACCCATCTTTTTTTTAAGAGACAAAGGGAAAAATGCTGACGGTTCTTGACCCGTCCCCAGCCATCTGCTGTCACGATAGGCCTGGTGGACCTCGGTAGCAGGTTACCAGTATCAGTTCGGCTGGCCGTAGCTGGTTGCTTTGAGTTTATCCGATCCCTTTGAGTTTATCCAATTGCTCCTCCCCGTTTCTGAGGTGCAGTCATGCAGCAGGGCAGGGGAGCACCAGAACCGCCGACTGTCGGCACGCCGAGACGTTAGGCAGGCTCTTGGCAGGCGCAGAGATCGTGTCCTGGTGTGGAGGGACGGGCGAGCTCTGGGGATGCAGTCGCACCCTGAAGCCGTTCCGCTGTCCTGCTGCAAAGCGTGCGCAGAACCTGCTGCAGCACCGGCAAAACTTCGGTCCTTGGAACGAAAGCCTGGGGCATCGCTGACCCTGGAGTCAGCAGCTGCTGTTGGGGACCTGTCACTGCAGCATCTCCATGTTCTCCGAATGCTTTGCTTGCCATAGGTACGTCTGTCACCGCCGTCACACACGCGAGACGCCGCTCTGAACAATGACAATACTTCAGACGTTTTCTCACAGCATGATGATAGGGTGGAAACGGAGATGACAGTTTAGACGATTTTACTCCTTAATTTTGCCTGCCTTCAGCCTATACTGACTTCCAGATACTGCTACTTTGGGGTTTTTTTTAAATTTGCAGGCAGTGTTTCCCCTTGGTGGCTGTTGATGTGTTCAGGCAAGAGCAATAAAGCTATCAGCAGAAAAACTAATCCTAGGATTTGCAGGAGCCGCGTACGGGACTGCACGACGTTAGGGATAAATCGCACTTTCTCGCTGTCCTTACCTCTTCAGTCTTTAGGAAACTGGGATCTGCTGTTACAGCCAGGCATGCGTTAAAGTGGTTTGTTTGGGAGTGTGGACACGTTGGCCTTTAACTTGTCACTGGTTCTAGTCTCCTTTTATTGAGCTCAAAACTAAAAATAATAATGTGAGCAGTAGCTCTGCTCAGTGGGAACATCAGTTACCTATTTCCGATTGCATTGCAAATTAGCAGTTCTATCCCTGTGCAGAAGGGACGGTGTTTTCCGAGCTGGTGTAAGGATTCCTCCTCTTCAATAAATCGGTTTTCAGTAACGACGGTGGCTCTTTATTAGTGTAGACCTGAGCTTGAGGTTTGCTTTGGTTGCGGTAGAAGACCTGGGCTACCTCTGGACCAGTTGCTGGTAACGGTGTGGCAGAAACCTCCCGGGGAGGGAACTTCATCTGGGTTAACACAGGGAACTCGGACGGACGTGCCCTGGCTTGAGTGAACGGGCACATTCGTGTTAGCACGGCTCTTGTCGGCCTTGAAATTGTTGGGTTTTAATCCATGTTGGATCAAGTTTTTGGTTTATAGTATTTTTCCTTCGTGTTGTGTGGTGGATGAGTCAGAGTGAGGTGGGCCTTGCTGTGTTAGGAACTGGTGGGTGTTGAACATGCTGGCAGGCGACGGCTGCCGTCTCACGGTATTCGACTCCTCTGCTCGATGTTTTCAAGACCCTAAGAGGCTCGGGGGAACAACACACAGTTAAACAACTCAAATCTTACCTAGGTTTCATCTCCCGGTCTACCTTAGACATTAGAGAATCCTTCAATAAATAAATTGGGACAAATGGAACAGAGATTGCGACAGGCGCTCTCGGCACGTGAATCGAGAGACTGCAGAACCAGTCACAAAATCTTCCTCCCTGCTCTTGTCTTGAAATTTATGTTCTTCAAATGGAAGCTGTATTTGAGCCTTACATTAATGAACAAAGGAGGTGTCACTCGGCTCTCGAACGTGTCTCAAAATGAGACAAAACCAAAAGAGTTGCGGCTTCTGCTGGAGAAATGCCAAGTCTCAGAGTCAGAGACCGTGAGTCCTGAGGCGGCTCGTCCTGAACCGAGTCTGTTCGTGGCTCGTTTTTGCCATTTGCAGAGGGCTGAACCTTCCCGGGCCCTGACGCCTGGGTTTTCGCAGGAGCAGAACCGCTCACTTATTTTCAACCTCTCCAAAGCCGGGACAGCACATGCGTCGGAGATAAATTTGCCGGGCTGTAAGCTCTGATGCGTTCAGATGTTCTGTATTGAATATAGTTACAGCCTCATGCAGACAAAGCTCTAAAATCTATCGAAGGGCGCCCTGTTCTGCAAGTAAGCTGAGAGGTTTTTTAATTGCAGTTGAGGTTTTTAACTAGGAACATGTAGAGTTACCGGGAAATGTGTATTCTGCCCTGGGAATGTTGCTCTCTACCAGATGCAAATTTTGCTAAACCTTTAAAGATTAGTCTGGGACCTGTGCAGATTCACCCACCCCTCAGTTCTCCCCTTCAATGCACAATAGAAGTTCTGCCCTCAATAAGCTTAAATCGTCATAACTGAGTAACGGTGAGGGAGGCCTTGGGCGAGGCCGCAGCCGGTGGTCAGAGGTTTCTTTGTGACGGATCTCGACCAAATGCGTGGAAGCAGGGCAGGGTTTGGGTGCGAGGCAGGGGGAGCCGGGATCGTTCAAAGAGCAAAGGACAAAGCGATGTACTGGGAAAGCGCTGAACGTGCTGTTGGCTCTTGCTGGACACGGGTTCTCGCGGTGCTGCGTCTCGCTCCGCCTTTGGAACTGCTGTGTCTGTACAGTGAAATGTAAAGTTCATCTGCACGTGTCCTATGGATTGTTCAATCCAACTTTTTTATACCGTGGTTTAGAAAAAAGGGATGAAAGGTCTCCATTTGTAACTTAATTTAAGAACTGGTTTCTGCAACTGCAGTAGTGGAGTTGTCAGTATTTCCTTCGGAAATTTTACAGGCTTAAACTGGCTCAGAGAAATGGAGTTGAATTATACCCCACCAAGGGCAGTTTTTTTAATTCAACAAAACCTGCTCCGGCTATTTGTCAAGAAAGAAAAGCAAGCAGTTCCCAAATATCCTTGCTTATGTCTACTGTCACGAGCCTCCGTTTGAAAGGAAAAGAGGAAGCTTGGCTCAATTTTGGAGCTTCTAAGACATTAAATATAGAGAAGATAAATAGGTAAAGCTTCTGTCCTTGCAGAGTAGATGATGAATATAAAAGTTATACGATAATATTTATGGAGCAAAATGCCGGGGGGGTAAGGGGCTTGCTTAAACAAAACTTTCTTTACTTCCTGGATCCTGAATATTCATGGCATGAGCATCGACACAGTCGGAAGATAACTGTGTGTATAAATATAGCGTATACACATCCACCCATCTTTGGTCAGCGTTACACAGCGTAGAATTAAAATACTGTATTTCAGTCAGCTATTAACTAATAAGACAGTAGATATTGAGGTTTTATTTTGGGGAGGAATTAGAACTTTTAGAGGCTTTTTTCTTCTTACCTTAACGGAGCCCCCATCTATGGAAGGATTCCTTGTAGAAGAAATGGAAGTGAAATGTATTAGTACTCATGAAGGGAAGGTTTGATTTTAATAAAATTAAATACAGCTGCTTTTGGCAGCTTCTCTCACAGACTGGCAGCTAAAATCAACTTTATGTAGTTCATGGAGCTTGGGGAAAAATGTCAGATTTATGCATTTTCAGAGACAGTATAATATACTGTTCTTTACAAGCTAAACTTTTTCTATTAAGATAATTTGTGGATTATTTCACTGATATATGCAATCCTATATTCAGCTACAGCGTTGGTGGCACAGGAACTCTGGAAAAGTTGTCCCTGCGACATAGAAGTTTTATTTATTGTGTTTTTCTATAGGTAAAGTGGAAAACTGAAGTTGGCTTTAAGTGTTTGCAATCTGAGAAATGATGTGAAAAAGCAGCTCAACAAAATGTACATTCTTTTCAATCTTTTCTTTTTTGTGTGAAGGCTTTTGTCTTTGTATCTTTGCATTATTTGTAAATGAAATGTAATAAAAGTTCAAATGTTTTTGTCTCTGGCTGCTTAGCTTTTTCTTAGTTTCGTTTGTTTGCTTTTTGACTGATGGTTTTCAGTGTTGAAATATTGGTGTTTTCAGTGCTCGTGTTATAAAGAAACAGCAAAATCAGATTGTTTTGGTTAGCTGGCTTCTTACGGCTATGAAAACTGACCTCTGTATTACTCTTCCGAGAGGAAACGGCAGAGGGATCTAAACGATGCAAAGCGTTGTGATAAGTCTCAAAATGTAAACTGTCTCCAGAAGCAGTCCCTGCGTGCTGAAGTCTCTTGGTGACGGTGTGGTGACTGTCTCTACTATTCCCAAGTCAGAGCTTCAGCCACATTTCTGGACTGCTGCATGATTTTGGAGCTTTCTGGGGTGAGGAGAGTCTGTCTGTCTATTTGAGTTGCTGGATTTTTGAAAGAGAAAATGAGTGTGTAAATGTTCAGACTTGCCTAATTAGATGGCTGTACGTGCGTGCTTCGACAGCTGGGTGTAGCTTTCACCACAGTAAATCTTGCGTTAGGCTGGTCGTGGAGGTAAGGAGCCGGGATAAAAAAAGTTTTACGCTACTAAGGCAGCTGGGACAGAACAACCGACTCCCTCAACTTGGGCAGTTATTTCATAGCTCTTATGAATGGAATTCGTCTTTTTCTGATACTGTTTTATGCTTGTCTGTGGGAAAGGTTCATCTGCAATCGGTGTTGAGGACAGGTGTGCTGGGGAGAAAGCTGTCGTTCTGGTTGAATACTTTGTGTAATGCGTAACTAAGTCGATCTGCAGCAAGGCTGAGTGGCTGCACCTGACTTTGCAGTGACCGAGCGAAAGGTAGCTCATTTCTGCTCGCAGCTTGGAAACACACCGTCTCTGGCCATATCCACTTTGGAGTCACTTTCTGGGAAGCTATGTAACGTCCCTTCAGTACTTCAAACCATTTTGTGTAGGGGATGTTGTACTCTGGACTGCCTCATCTGCGTTTTGTCCTGTTGGGGAGAGAAAATTTAGTGGCCGTTTTCCTGACAGTCTTAGAATGGCGAATGGAGATGTTCTCTAAGTGCTGTCATCAGCAAGCAAACCACCTCTAAACGAGCCAGTTAGCAAAACTGGCGTTCTTTTGGCAGATCTCTGCTTATGCTGTTGCCTCCGGAATGTGAAATTCAAATGCGCATAGCTGTGGAGACCCGCGCTTGGTGAAGTGCAGCTTTTGCCATCAGCTTTCCAAGAGGAGAGGAGAAGTTGTGTTCACACCTTGCTTGTTTGGTAACATTCAACAGAAGCAGCACATCCAGTGTACGGTATTTATCATACAGCCTCATTCTAGAGCAGAACTTCTAACTAGCTTGCAAAACTGCACTGTTCACTATTGGACGGGCGCTGCCTTTCTGATGAAACCACGAGCAAGCCTGATGAAACCATGGGCAAGTTTCAGTATAATTAACGTGAACTGCTTACCTGAAGCATCTTGCAAAATTTGGCTTTTATTGTCTGGGCAGACTGGAATGCTGCTAGCTTATTGTTTACCTGGAAAAGACTGGGGATTACAGTAGTGCAGGATTTAAGACTTTCCCGGTTACCAACTGTAGAAACCCTTTGTCTGCTGGTCCCAGCTCAAGTGAGCACCCACGATACTAACGGCTTCAGTTTTCCCAGTTCTTGGCTGCCTATTTGTGGAGCCCTGGCATGGTGGTGTAAGACAAATCAAGCACAAAGCTTTCCTTTAGCGTTCTAAACTAACTGCCACTTACAAGAACCACGTAGGACAGTCTAACTAGCGGGAGGGTCTTCAAAGAAAAAGCGGTCCTGTGCATTTGTACTGCTAACAAACTCATTAACTCAGCTGAGGGCTCTCTAGCAGTACTAGCGCATGCAGCTTTGAGGGTTTCTCTGTTACATAGCCGTTTCAGAAGAGGAAAACGCAACATGCACGTGACCAAGGAGAAGTCTATTATTTATTATCCAACATTCCAGAGTATTTGTTATCCAACATTCCAGAACAAAGATACTCTCCTTAAAGTGCTTTTTTTCTAACGTTTTGTGAGCAACTTGTACATAGGCTGCTCTCTGTGTCCTTTTCAGACTAGTGCTGGGCTTGCTTTGCAGTAGGTCTTGAAAAGGAGAACAACATTCACACTTGAGAGCCTTTGAGTAGGGAAAAGATTCCTGGGCCTCATCCATGCTAAACTTACTCAAACAATTCCAGCTACTGCAGGTAGCTTCTCAGCACATCTTTTTCCATGTAGCGTAGAGAACTAGTGTTTACAGCAGCACAGGCTTCTATTCACACTTGCTGTCTACACCTCTGCCGTTCCAATAGGTTTTCGTAGCGTTTAAAGAAAGTTGCTGTTGTAGAAAAGACGCCAGATAATGCACTGACACTTGGTGCTGTGCAGAGTGCAGTGGTACGTTACTTACAGTTCTTTACACAGCATACCAGAGGCAATAGTGGGGCAGCTGAGCATGTTTTTTAAAGCAAGTTTTGCTGGACAGACGTTTAAATTGGAGGTTAGTCTTGCTGAACTCTGAATGTTTCATAGTCTTCTGGAATAGTGTCTGAGGAGGATGAGATTAAAGCAAATATAGATTAGCAGTAGAACCAGAAATGAAAAACAGAATAAGCTACAGCATGACATCCCATTACAGTTGGCTAGCCAAGAACAAATTAACATCTCGAAAGCAAAATGGCAAAAATGTCTGTATTTGACTTTTAAAACTAACTCACCATTGCAGCGATAACGCAGGTTTGACCAAATAATATTCTCTTGGGAGAAGCAGAAGACTCCCAGGCGTCCCCCTCGCATAGTTGTATCAAGGACAACTCCAGTGTCTGCTACTACTTCAGGGCCTTCATAGAAGCGAGCTCTAGAAGAGAATAAGCACGTATAGGGCATGAATATGAGACTGATAGAGCCTTGTAGAAAATGTTCCTCAGTCAGACACTCTCCCTCCTCTTTACCACAGGGCTGCACTAGAGATGCTTGGTTTGTGTTAAACTTCCACTCAGCCGTGCAAAAGAAACAGTAAACCCCTTACCTGATGTATCCGACTTGAGGCCGATGTTGCAGGAACCAGCGGTAAGATGTCTTGTCCTTCCAGCCAGAATTGCGAGGGTCTTTCCATAGCAGTTTGACCTGGTCTGTGGTGTCTCCGGTGTGCCAGAGAGAATTGCGGAGATACTCACCTGGGCCTGTTTTAGACTTCACTGCCTAAGACAGGGAAGAGACGGGTAAAATGTGTGGATAAAGGATCGATTGACCGTAGCTGCTTGCCGCACTGTACGTGTCCAAGCAGCACAGCTAAGAAAAAGGCAAAAATCCACTACTGAATTCTTTTTCAACGACGGCTTTACCTTCAGTTGAATTCCAGGTTCTGCTACTGCTCGGAATGGGTTTGCCTGCCAGTATGTCTGCTCCATCTGCTTCCACATGACCACATAAAAGCTGGAACTGTCCTGGTAGCCAAATATGAAGCCAGCATAATCATCATCTGTGGCAGTGTTGACATGGAATGTGCCCTCAAAGTCCACTCCATTGAATGCCGTGTAACCTGTAATTGGTAGGAAAACAAACACTCTGTATTCTACAACAAAATGTAGATCCATTTCTTTCCGGACTCGGGTGGGGGAGGTGGATTTTGCCAAGCCAAATCTGAAGACTGCCTACTACAGAAAACATTTTCCCAGGAGGTGGATGGAATCATTAAGTAGTGTCTGAAATACTTGTAAAAGCTGCACTGAGAAGTACGCAGTTAATGAGCGATAATTTTCCAATAGGACAAAAATAAGTGCCTCACCTACAGCCAGGCCAGGATCGCTGTTCATGGTCTGGACAATTTCCATGCCCTGAGAAAGATGAACATTGACTCATTAGGATAGTTCCACACGCTTTACTGTTGTTAAGTGATCGGGGAGAGGTACACCAAGGGTGAGACTCTAGGATTAGGACACGGTTGAACAGTACCATTAAGCCTGCAGAGTCTTTTAATGAAAACCGCATCCGGTTTGGTACAGGCTTGTTCCCACCTGACTCACTAGCCCGTTCTGGAGCAGTCTCCTACCTGGTTGAGGACAATCCAGTTGGGGTCAATCTGTGCATCACCCTCAGGGTCCAATACAACCGTCTGGAAAGCCCTGAAGTCTGTTAGTGTCACTTCTGCGTTCTCTGGGCACACGTCAATTCTGTCAATCACCGTGTCTCTGTCAAAGTCATCTTCGCAAAGGTTTCCCACACCATCACCTGAGAGCGTGACAGAAGAAAAGGAGTAACCAGCTTTCACTAATCTCTCCTGCCCCTTGCACCTAGCTTTTGGCTAGCACAGTTAAAGGTAGCCATGTCTATGCAAGGTTAGGAGGTGTTCAGAGCACGGGTACACTCTTCCTTTAAGTCAGGTGTGAAGAAACCCTGAGGCTTCTCTTGCTTGCAGAGATGCTGTGAACAGAAGAAACACCTCAAATTGTAGACGCTTCCAGAAGAGAACTTTTCCCAAATACGAGCCTGATGTCAGGCTTATTTGAGATCTGAAAATGACTTAGGACTGTCTTAAGTCAGTACTATCTCTAGAGGTCAAACTGATATGCGTCGGCCACCAGGAATGGAAGACCCCCATGCAGGGCTAATGTGTATCCATTTCCCTTACCGTCCGAGTCTTCTTGGCCAGGGTTAGGGACAAGCCGACAGTTGTCAGGGCCTGGAGGTTTCTCATCTGGAATCCCATCATTGTCATCATCATCATCACATTCATCTCCCAGCCCATCGTTGTCTGTGTCCACCTGGGAGCTGTTGGGCACTGATGGGCAGTTATCCCGTGTATCTTGGTGGCCGTCCCCATCACTGGTGGAGAAAATTACAGGTAAAGATTATCCACTGACGCATGCTTTTAAAATAAGCATGCAGCACCTTTCTAGGAGCTGGGATCCTTGACAAGAACAGCAAGAGTTGGTAACTTTAGCCTTATAAAGTCTTAAGCTATTAGTTACACCAACAATAGATCAGAAATATTCCAGCTGTAGTGTACGAACAAAGCTGAGAGTGGTAGCTAATAACGAGCAAGCCTGCTGTCAGCAAGTTTACATCTGCTAGCTTTTGGGCCATACTTCCACAGGCAATTTTTTTGAGGTCTGAAGAAAATTACACCTCCCTTGGCCTCTGCCTTTTTATCGGATAAGGCCAAGCCAGGTTGTCATGGAGTTGCCGATGCATGCCTTTTTCCCCCTCCATCCCCCAGATTTCATGCAACCTAAGTATAATTTTTGCAGCAAGCTCTCACCTGTCCTGGTTGGTGTCACAGACATCTCCCACTAGATCATGATCAGTATCTTTCTAGTAAAATAAAGCAATAATAATTTAAACTTTCCATAGATCAAGAGGAGGATTAGGCAATAAAGAGAACAAAGAGAGGTGTTTGTTAGCCTCAGTGCCGTGATCATTCTGATTGAAAACAGAGCTGACACCAGTGGGAGAGTTCCTTCTGCGGGCTTTACAATGCCCTGATGAATTCAAGCAGCGCTATTTCTAAACACAGATGAGCAGGGTAGGAAGAGAGAAGTCCAGAGTGCAACGCTTCCTCTCTGACTGGCTCTTCTATACCCCAGGACGTTTGATCTTGAGGGGCTGTATTTTTGTACTGCAGGATGGCAGCTAGAATTTGCAAGTGGTAATCTTGGTGAGTTACCAGCTATGCACACCTTAGGCAGATGACACAAGCACCGTCTTGAGTGAGAAAAATGAACCTGTAAGACTGCAAAGTTGGGAGTGCTCACTTACCTGGTCTGGGTTACTGAGTGTTGGGCAGCTGTCACACACATCTCCTACTCCATCACCATCACTATCTTTTTGATCAGCGTTAGGAACTCTCTTACAGTTGTCCACTGAGTTTTTGATCCCTGTAAAACACGCAAAGTGGACCCATCAAGGCAACAGGGCTATTAAGGTCTATGCAGCAAGATCTCTTTTGGATGTAAGAGATGGCAAAAATCTAGGACAGCTGAATTCATGTAGTAAAGCAGCAATTTCAATTTTTGTGTACATTTTACACACTTTTAATTTCAGTTACATCCTAGCAGCTATGGAGGATGGAAGAGATCAGCAGCAACTGATCTTAAAACACACTCCAGACTGCATCATGATGGCTGGCTGAGCATGCTATTGCACGTGAACCTGAGAGGAAATGTCCTTAACTGCATTCCTTAGAGAAAGCTAAAGAACTAAAGACCTTGTCTCCAAACTGGCATCATATCTGCGCAGGAGTGAGTGACCAAGAGGATGAAGACGAAACTGTCTGCGGTTCCCTAAACCATGACAGAGTCTTTTTCCTCTAAAGTAGACGTCTATATAATTATAAAATACGTCAAGGTTAATCTTGGCTATTTGACATGGAAGATTTAGTCAGTGCCTTTTCAAGGCCCGAGACAGGACAGGAACAATCTAATTGGCAACCTGTATGACTTCACTTCCCACTTCTCTGCATTTACCTACTACACCAGCAAATCATGCCAGCAGGGAACTACTTGGCAGGATATAGCCAGACCCAAACAGCACTAGATGCACTGGAAATACTCTGTAAATAAATATGTATGTCTCAGGCCAGCAGCAGTTGTGATTTCTGGCTTTTGAAAGCAGGCTTTGTGCAAATACAGCATCATTAGCGCACAGACTGTTTCTAAAGCCAGCCAGGGTTTTTTTTACCCCCCCAGAAGACAGCCCTGACACATACTGCCTTGAGCCAGTAGCTGCTAACAGCTTGGATATTCCCATACTTCTCCGTAAGTTTAAATTGCAGCACAAAGTAGTGTCCTTGTCGGGACTGAGATCAGTTTGTATGGTACATCTTTCTTTCTTAAGTCTGACACAGGTTTGACGTGACTGCGCACAGTAAGAGTGCTAATAAAAATTGTTAGCACCATCCTGAAGACAGATCTTTAAACCCTGCAAGAGATGAACTGTGAAGGATGCTGGCTTGACTGCTCATCTTGGCATTGTAGGAACTGAGCTCTGCTTCATCCCATCGGAAATTAGTTCTACTCCTGCAGAGCTCAAGCCTCTGAAGGCCAGTACCTGCCGTGAGGATCTCTAGCTACATGCTGAATAGCTTTCTGGTTCTTAGCTCAGCATATATACACCTCACTCAGGATGCTCTCCAGCTGCTCTTACCATCTCCATCCATGTCATCGTCACACTCATCTCCCTTCCCGTCGCCATCAATGTCCCGTTGATCATTGTTCTTCACTTGGCGACAGTTGTCACAGGCATCACCAAAGTTATCCTTGTCTGCATTGCGCTGGTCAGCGTTGCGTGTGTACATGCAGTTGTCCTGCGGGAGAGAGGGCCTGGCTGAGGGGAAATGTTTGGCACTGAGCATGCTACTGAGGAGTAAGAAAGACGAAAGGTCTGAGGTGTGTGACCAGCTGCTCTGAGAAGCCCAGCAGCCTAGCTGCAGCCAGTCTTGGTTTCCTCTCTTCAGCCTAGTCACTGCCTGTTCAGGGAATACCAGTAGCACCTGAAAATATCCCCAGCCAGTGCTTGACCAAGTGAAAGAGAGACTCCCTAACTCTCAGGGGACCATAACTTGTAAAGTCCCTTCCATGCCATCATGTTCTCTCCTGTCTGCTTGTTTTTAGAGTCTTCAGACCATCCAGATTAAAAGGAAACATTGCATGCTGTTACCTACAGGTTCTCTAAATTCACGTTAAAGGTGTAGGCAGTTGCTTTGTAGGACCTCTGGGTACATTTAGGTATGTCAGGGCTTAAGCATTAGAATTCAAACCTCAGCATTTAATATCCCATCTCCGTCAGCATCATCGTCACACGCATCTCCAATTCCATCCCTGTCTGCATCCTCCTGGCCAGAGTTGGGGACAGTCATGCAGTTATCCTGAAAGGAAAGCAACAAAGGGCCTGCTAGCAAGCTGTGCGTGTCATTTAGCCCGAGTTCTGAAGGTTGGGCAGGGTCTCATCAGCACCCAAGGCCTGTCCTCAAATCAAAATTGCCCAGTTCTGGTTAGACATTCCTCTGAGAGATTGTTTCCAGCAAAACATAAGACAACTGCATCTTACCTTGCGGCATTTTTTGTCAGAGCAGCGTTGCTTCTCATCAGGGATTCCATCAATGTCCGTATCCTTCCCACAGACATAGCCATTCCCTGCCCACCCCACGAGGCACTGGAAGACAGTAGAGAAACAAAATGAGGCTGCCAGTGTGTCCCCTGATGGCCATATGACTCCAAAATTGAAGGCTTTACATGAGAACCAGCACAAAACATGGCAAATCCAGGTACACAACGCTCTACAGGAAAAATATTGCCTGGAAGAAACAGTTATGCTGTAAATAGCATTTTAAATAGCTCAGATACAAGTGCTCTGCTTGCTCCTGAGATCATAAAGACAGATGCAGCAGCAAAACTTCTTGGCTCCAGCAGGTTGCTGAACCGTGTTTCTCCCTGCTCAGCTGCGTGTAATGTTCCATGACTGACAAATTTGTAGCACTTCAGGCAAAAAACCCCCAAACAAACAACAGTGGATCTCAGCTGCCAGGAGCAGTCCACTTCTCCAGATAGCACTGAAAGAGATATTGCCGTAGCTCAGGTGGTAAAGGAGAGCAGGTCTGTGTCGGGAAGGCATGCTCTCCAGGAGAGGGCAGTGGCAGACCCAGGAGAGCAAGCTCAGTGCAAGCTCCGGGAAACCGGAGTGAGCAGACCCCAATCGCAGGGAGGTTTGAACCTTACCACACAGGAGAGGGACCCATCGCGCTCCACGATGCACTCTGCCTTCTCGTGGCATGGACTAATTTCACCATTGGGGCAGCGTCTCACTGTCTGGCTCTTGCAGCCAGTGATTTGATCCCCAACAAAGCCAGGTTTACAAGCCCCGCACTTGTAGGATCCCTACAAGAAAAAGCAATAGGGAATTAACTATAACATGAGTCCCGGCAACCCTTCGCTGTAACCCTCCTCAGCAGCTGGACTGCCACAGCTAACAGAGGCCCCAGAGCCTGGGGAAGAGACATCCACATGAGGCTTTCCAGTAATATTTACCCGTGTATTGATGCAGATGGAGTTTGGGACACAATTTCTGGCGGCTCCTGTCTCACATTCATTGATGTCAGTACAAACCTGCCCAGGAAGAACAAAATAGACATTAACTTCACTCTTAAGCAGATACACGTGAGATTACAGAATTAGGGCATCACTAGATGCAGAAGCAAAGCCCCTGACACACCTTACTAGGACCC
This sequence comes from Balaeniceps rex, assembly GCA_013401315.1. Classification (NCBI taxonomy): domain Eukaryota; kingdom Metazoa; phylum Chordata; class Aves; order Pelecaniformes; family Balaenicipitidae; genus Balaeniceps; species Balaeniceps rex. The sequence continues at coordinate 10,853 of VYZW01040499.1, read as the reverse complement.
ACAGCTCAAAGTTTTCCTTCAGACAAGCTTGAGCCAGATCCCAGCAATACTCCTGACCCCAGGCAAGCTGTTCACCCTCTACAGAGTCACCAGAGATTTTAGCCTGGCAAAATAGCTTAGCTCTGAGCTGAGCTGTCAGAGTATCTCCTTACTGTAAAAGGATAGAAGAGAGTCAATGGAGCAAGAAGGTCAAAGACGGCATCCTCTGACCAGCTAGCAGCTCTCTAAATAACACAAGCCACATGCCATTCCTGCTTTTGGCAATATATTCTTATAAACTGTACTAAGACTAAGTGGGTTTGTTTGTTTGTTTTTTTACTTTAATCTGTCTATAGCTGTCAGGGGAAGTGGGGGGAGCAGTAGCTGCATCAACTCCTCTCTGTGTCCTAGTATGAAGGATTCCCTGGGCTGGCTTCACAGCCACAAAGGTGTCAGAGACATAACATTCTGTCCAGCATAAATTCATCAGAGGTAAGGTCTTGGAGTGGAGGTTGCTTTGCTGTTGATGTGCTAGGACATCCTTGTCAAGCCTCTCCTCTCACCGCATCAGTCTTCCCACCAATACAATTCAGTCATCTTATATCTCCCTCCCATTTCTTTGAGGGCTCCGAGACCTCTGAATTACAACTGCAGAGGGGAAAGAGTTAATGGCTTCTGAAGGAGACAGAAAAGTTTCTGGGCCTTACCTGTTTGTTGGCCCTGGCATAAGCTAGTCCAACTCCTTCGACCATTTGCCCAGTGAAGCCAGGAGGGCAGGGATCACAGCGGAAGCCAGGGGAAGTGTTAATGCACTGGACCTTCGGGAAGCAGGGGTTTGCATTGCACTGTAAACAAGAAAGAGGTTGTGCAGAACTGTGAGGCAGCCTTGCTCAAGGCCAGCTGTGAAGGCAGCTCTCAAAGCAAGCCTTGCTGGGTGAGATCCAGCTATTGTACTTTTATTTTTAAAGAATAAAACAAAAATGCATAGAAGTTCCTGGCTTTCCTTGCAAGTGGAAAATGTAGCTTCCCCATCTCAGTTGTTCTCCCAAGTCCCAATATGTGCAGACAAGTAAAACAAATCAACTTTCAGGACTAATTCTTCTTAGGTGACATCAATTGCCCAGGCAAAGAGCTGGCTTCACTTCACACTTTCCTTCCTGGCAGTCTCTGAATCCAGAGAACTGAATAATTTCTTACACTGGTTTTGAAAGACAAGAGCAGTTGTTTATTACTCTGGGAAGCAACTGTCTTTCCAAAGTTGCTGTTAATGCTTGCTTTATTTTCTCCAATACATTATTATTTTCACTAAATTCTTATGCTCTGTTCTGGCAGATGCATTACATTAATACAGTGGTTCCCACACTTTGGTGACTAACAGATTATCATCAATCTCAAAATCTCTCATTGACCCTTTTAACTTCAGCAGGTATTTAAACTGAAACACTATAGAGGTGATATGGCTTTGCAAGACACAGTTGCTTGGTGGGCTAGTCAGTGAGCATAGGACTATGGTTTGGGAACCACAGAACTAAGGAGTCTTATGGACACACAGAATTAATGGTTGAGTAAAGCTTTACATACACACAGAGAGTAAACTTGATGGAATGCCACACTTTCTAAAAAAAAAATAAAAATTAAACAGTATCTGCCTAGCAAGGTTTGATTTAAAGGCAGAAATAAAGCAATACGAGTAGTGTGGTAAGATTTATTGTATAAAGGACTATGCGGGAAGCATTTGATTCTATTCCACACATAATAAATCTTATCTCTAACAACTCATCAGCCATTAGCTCAAAAGATTGTAAGACCAAAAGGGACTGTTCTGGTCTTCCAAATTCACCTTCCTGTGTGGTACAAACCAAAAGATTTATTTTGTTTGAGCCTATGTATCTTTTAGAAAGAAATGTCTAGCTAGACTGGATATAAACCCAACATGGAACAGAGCTTAAGGGAGGGTGAAATACAGAGTTCCTTCCAGTGAAATGATGTTTCTGTTGAAGTTCAGCTCCTAGGGGAATTGCAAGACTTTTCTTTACAACCACAAGACAAACCCACAACACTCCAAGAAAAGCAAGCCAGTTTTGTAACTTCCAGCCTGTCCTACTTGTTTTTTACCTCATTGATATCTGTGCACTGGGACCCATTGCCTGAATAACCTGGGGGACAGGGTCCGCAGCGGAAGCCAGTGCCGGTCTCAGTGCAGGCTACTCCGGGGAAGCAGGAGTTTGGGAGGCATCTGTTAAACTGCGTCACGGTGATGACAGGGCCTGTTGCCTCAGTGTGCATGCCTAGAGGACAAGAGGAACGTTAAAAACAGAGCTGTCGCTGCCAGAGACTATCATCAGGTGGTCCCATCGTCTCAGAAGGTATCAGTTTGCTTCATACACAGGACGATTCCTTGCATCCTTTCTGAGGGTAGAACAGTTGTAGCTCTATTTTGTAAATAGAGAAAAATGAAGCCAGAGCAGCAGCTTGACAGATTTCTGAGTCAGAGCAGACAAAAAATAAATAAGAAACTCCAGGAATCTTAGCTCCCAGTCGAAAACTCTTGTTGTGCCACCCTCCTTGTTGGTGTAATGCCCTTGCTTTTGGAGTTCCACAGAGATCAGTTCTCTCCCTGGTTCCTCCATAACTACACCTCACTGGTGGTATGGACTCAGACACTTGGATAAAGCAGAACCCACACAGGCTTAAATCTGGGAAGCATTGTGGAGGGATGTCAGCCAAAATCTCCACTGTAGAAGGCAGGCATGTTAAACAGGCCAGCTTGGTTTGTAGCAGGAATACACTCGCATCAGGCTACATAAGGCTCTCGTGCCATAATGTGATGCATAACATGCTACCTGTTATCTCCACAAGGCTAGGAAACCTCACTTCATCCTGGCAGATGAGAAATCAATCTGTTATTCCGACATTCATCACTTCTAGGCTGGAGTACAGCAATACGGTCTATCTAAGCATGAAGTACTGTGATGTGTAGGGAATTCTAAGCCATAGAAAATGCTACTGCAGTCCTATTCAGGAGCACATCAAGCCTGTCCCCATACCACTGCACACCAGCTTCCCTTAAAGTTTTCGGCCAAATGCCAGGTTTTTGTCTTTATCCTCATGACCTGACCCACAGCACAAGAGGACTTGCAAAATGAATCTGTATGGGACGCAGAACTTCACTGAAGGCAAATTCAAGACTGTGAATAAACTTTCCCAGAAACTAGGCTTGTCACAAGTCTCTCACACCCACTACTCTAAGTGGCAAGGACACTTTTTGCTCCTGCTTTCTGCTGCCTAAAAGCCCAACATAAAAAACCTGAAACAAAAGAAAACAAAAAACAACGCTCTTCCACCACCATCAGCAAAGTCTTCACTAAAAACAAGGCCTCTTCTCTTCATGCTTCTCTTTCTGAGAAATAATGAGAGAAGCACACGACTGCTGTGAGTCACGTTGTTCATTGCATGACTAAAAGAGGCTCAAATTCAATACAGTAAGAAGTACAGGAGAACTCATATAAAGTAGACTAGCAAGTGGGGAAGGCAGAAATCAAGTAACAGAGAAAGTTCAGGACAGTTTTATGAGCAAATTATTAAAAAAATTGCTGTGGATGAATGCATTTCTGTACTGCAAGTCCCAAAAGCTTTGGCTAATCTCTTTTCCAGCAGAAATACAATCTCTCCAAATGCAGAAATGGTTATTGCTCCACCCTTTGAGTGTACTGGCAAATAATAGAGCATCTCCAAGAACCATGCTTTCTGAAAGCCAGATATACTGGAAGTAAGTTCCAGTGTAGAAAAAAACCTTTATTGGGGAGCAGAGGGCAGGATTTACATGGGAAAATTTATGACCCTGTTTCCTGAATCCCCTGTAAACAACCTCTATGCCTGCATGGTGGCAGCACTAGGATGGAAGGAATAGCAGAGCAATGCCTCTTGGGGGTGATGTTCTCTTCCACTTGCAGCTCAGGAGTAGCCAACTATATCCCACCCGATTCCCAGTGTGCATTCCCAGGCAATTCTAACATCGGCCACGGGCTGGGTTATTAGGAGACGTGGTTGGGCAGCTTTCTGCACGAAATGCTGCTACCCCGAGAAGTACAGCATAGTATGTCACAAAACCACTAACAAAGCTTATTTCAGAAATAGTGGAAGTAAGCATATGATGGGGTTTTGCTGGAAGGAAAGATGAGCTTTTTAAGGCTACGTCTGCACCCCATGCTCAGGAAAGGGGTAATAGCTTCAGCTGCCATTGAACCACGAGAACAGCATGGAACACTGGTCCATGCATGCAGAATGTTATAGGGGAGAAAAAGCATCACAAATATCGAGTATTACCCTGTGACACTCGGGATAACTGTGAAACAAGCTATTTCCTTTGGGGAGATGGTCACAGGTGGCATTTTGTTTGGACACAAGGGTATGAAGGACTTGGAGGAGGCAGTTGAACATAGGACTCAGCTCAGTAACTCACCACAGGCATCACACTCCATGACTGTATTCTTCAGGAATGTTATCTCCTTAATCTAGAAGAAAACAAGAACCACCACTTAGCCAAAGGCTGAGTTTTGCTCGCACGCAAACTAATAGCCCCACTGCCAGAAAACAGGATGTCTCTCTGAGACTGCACAGCTACTTACAATTTAACTCTTACCCCAAAGTCTATGTTGCAGACTTTATGGAAGCTGAGGTGGGTTGTATTCCTTGCTGTAAGTTACTCCCTACTGTAGTGTTTCTACAGGCTAACTTGATAATACTATTCTATGACAGATGCAGGAAACACTTGAATACACAGAAAGAAATGCCATAAAGAAAGAGGCATCTACTTTATCTGGGTCTTCTGCTCTAGAAGATGCTGAACCAGTAGTCCTAGAGAGGTCTGCTTTATCTGCAGTCCAGGTACTGCATAGGCAAAGTCAGGAGGAGGTTCCCCTGTGGGCCACTGTTGCATATATATGAATAATCTCTGACATTGCTTATGCCATACTGGGGCCCTAATGCCCTTGCCATGAGGATATTTATTCCTATTCCAAAGGAGCTATTCACGAAAGCTCCTTCCTCTGGACTTCCTCTGCTTTCCTCTAGGCTCCTATTCCTTCAAGCTTGCTTCAGTAAAGAGACAATCCGTAGCATCGGCAGTGCAAAGATCCATTCCTTTGGTGAAGAAAGGAATATGGGACAGGCACAAGTAAGCATGTCAGTCTCAAGCTAACATTTATATGACTCTCTAGCATCTTAGATAGCAATCCTAGCAGACTTCTTTCCTGCAAAAGCCTTACTGGCTGTCTACAACTGATGCTCAGGACCACCCTTCCACACCTTGTGGACTTCATGTTTCCACGATTAAGTCATTTCACTTTGACAAAAGCTTCTACTCATGTCTCTCTGCCAGCTCCCAGGTATAGGAGCAAGCTTTTATTCTGTGTTAGATTCTCTCTTCCCTCCAACACAGCCTGGAGGCATGTATTTTTACTCGTTAATGCAGAGATAGATCTAACCCAAATCCCCAGAACATCTCCCATTAGAAGTGGGTGACAAGAGAGCACAGCGGAGAATCTGGAGCACTGCTAATGACTATCAGTGGTTCCTTTGTGCCAAGAATCCTTCAGTCTTTGGCTGAGGAGAGTAGATCTGGCCTTTTATTGTTATGCCTTTTGCCATCCTTACTGCTAACATCCCAAGATGCTGAATCAAGGAGAAGTAAGTTTTAGACAATCTTTACACAGATGAAGAAATTATGAACTGCCACCTTGGCTCTCCAGTGGTATATGCAAGTCTGTCTTCTGAGGAAGAGCTTTCTTGAAAGCGCTGTTGAGAAAAAGGCCATGGATAAAAAAAAAAAAAGTAGGTGGCAAGAGTGAGAGAAAGAACAAATAGAAAACCTGTATGGAGAAGCAGTGCTAAGCTGGAAGGGAACACTGGAAATCATTGCTCGACGCTGCCAGGAACCATGTCTGACCTGATTCCTAGTAAACACTGGGTATTTATGCAGCAGCCTGAAATGTGAGAGTAACTTAATGCAACAGATGTTTTTGCAGATTAGAGGCCGCCCAGTTTGCACTGGCACACAGACCTGTCTGCCATTCCAATTATCTGGCAGGCAGAGGCTGCTGCCCTCAGCTCCCAGAGTGGATAAAGGGAGAATGGAACCTTTTTCTATACTTAAAAGAGAGTTGACCAGGCAAACCACCATCTCCTCGTTAAAATGGGAAAAGATCTAAGCACCCAAGAAGTTCCAAATTCCCTAAGAAACAACTGGAGCCAGAAAGGCTTAGGATTAAAACAAGAAGAGGAAAGAGTGAATACAGAGCTTGTTGAGACTCCATATGACTTCCCTTTCCAGGACCCTAATAGATGGCTGAAAGGTCTCTTCCATCTTCCAAGTTTGGACTCTCTACTGATTTCATGAGCCCACAAAACCAAGGAAAAAGTGACTTGTTTTTCCAGTTAAATATATACCCACTGTGTGTGCGTGTCTTTTTTTTAAGAGTTCATCCTCCATGTACACTGTTTTTCAGCAGACACGGTTCTAAGCAGCAGAATTTGGAATTCAGATTAATCCACTTCCTCTCAGAATTACAGATCTGATTGTGAGACCACCTCTTGATTCTGGATTGCAGCACGATAATTCTCTTGCTCATTTCACTTAATGCAAGAAGCAGCCCCCCCAGTTCCAGAGTCAGCACATAAGGCAGAGGATTCGGAGATCTCTCTTGTGCAGCATGTAAGGAATTAGGCCCCTTTCACACCTACCTGCTGTTTCAACAAGTCTCGA
>VYZW01040498.1:0-84348 GCA_013401315.1 Balaeniceps rex | reverse complement strand
AATGTGCTTTAGTTGAGAAAGTTTATAAACAGCAGGGGACTTTCTACAGACTTCAGGCCTTGAGAAGCGTCATTCCTTTGTGATAGCAACTCCTGTCACCCCATAGTAATACCCAGTGCTTTTTATTTGCTCGGAAGTGACTGCACCCTTGTGATTAGAGGCTGTGGAGTTGCCTGATCTGTGTTTTCAGGCTGGTATTTTACAGGGTTATCCATAAGGGCAGGTTCTTGTTCAGTACTGGCTCAGCCGATCTGTTTTAGAGCCCAGTGGACATCATCTAATGGATCTCGCACTGCAGTAACAGCTCTTCTGGCTGGGTCTGAAAGCATCAAAGATTTACACAGGTCACCTTGAGATTGTTTGCATGAAGCTGGGAAAATAGTTCCTCAGGGATGTTTTTCTGGAAGCTTANGGGAAAATAGTTCCGCAGGTAGGTTTTTCTGGAAGCTTAGCATTGTGTAAGTATTGACTGTTAACTGATCCTATGTTGAAGGGTATTTAGGCTCTGAACAATGGATTTTTGTATATATGAAGTCTGAAATTCCGGACAGACTGGGTGAAGCATGCGCAGCATCGCTGCATGAATAGGTAATAAACAGCCTGATTGGATGAGTGAGGCATAGAAAACCAAAGCAAGTGAGAATGTTTTTCACTCCATGATGAAGAAGGAGGAAGGAGAACAGTTTGCAGGGTTTCAGTCCTGGTCCCTACCTTTATATGGGACCTGGGAAAGTTACTTTATCTATGTACTTTGTTTAGCACAGAGCTGAAAGGATGGTTGTTGCCAACTCCACAGGCTATACGAGAATTAACTTATGGGAAGACAGCTTGAGACCCTTAGGTAGAGGGCTTTATGATTCATATCTCACTGAAGCAAGGTGCTGAAGTTTTTGGAACCTGATCACTGTAGGTTCCCTCTGCAATTGATAGAGAAGAGGTGGATACCTCCACAAGCTCAGTCAGCTCCCTCACCTAGAAATGGTCCTGTCTCTCCATTGACTACAGAAGGAGCAGGACATGAGCATCCATCTCAGTTCAGTGGGGTGAATCAAGGTCTATGAAGTGAAAAAAATGCATCATGATTACTAAAGCTTTCTATGTCTTTGTGTGTCTTCTATTGCATGGAGTAGTTAGATGAACCTGCGTTAGATAAAATAAAGACTTCATAATTCTGAGCATGCAAACTTCACGCATTTCTATTTGCTACATTTCTACCTGGTATATTCTTATTGCTCTGATATCTTGTGCTTCAGTGCAAAGAGGATTTTTCATTTGGGGGCAATGATGACATTTTTCCAATTCTTTCGTTGTGTTTTTTTTTTCCCTTTGCCTTTTTTATCACATTTGGGACCTGCAATATAATAAGTAAATTAGAAGTGCTTTTTAATCAGTTTTGATCAGTTTTTGTCTTTAGATAGGCTCACTTTGTAGTGCATAAGGATGGGAAAAACATGTTTGCATTTCATTATCAATACTTTGCATATCTTAATACTTAATACTGTGTATTATTATTGAAGATCAAATAGAAAAATCAGAGTTCACCATATAATTAAAAATTGCACCATACTGCAGTTTCAAAGTAGAGACCAACTAAGGTTGCATGGGTAACCTTTAATACCTTCAAGTTTGACCTTGCTTTTTTTTTCCCCCTTAATGTTTCATTTGGCTTCTAATATATGATTATATATTTTAACTAAATACAGAAAAATATAAAGAAATACTTGTCAGTGGTGATTTGGGGTTCTGTTTTAACGGATTCTAACATGTTCAAGAGAGGTAAGAGTTCATTGTTTGGGAAAGAACTTGCTGTACCTGTGGCTGCAGGTTATGACATGCAATACAATGGGTTGAAAGGGTAAGCGAGCAAGCGATCCATTGCAAACTAGGTCACATTCAGTCAACTCCTATGACCTGAAGTTGTAAGTCCAGTTTTCTCATTTTTCTTCTTTTTACGTTGGCCTGGAAGAGGCTGACAAAAGAGGAGGAAATTGCTGCTGTTTGTTTTTTGCCTGTAGGCAATTTAGAGGTTGTTTTTGCTGGATCACAATAGACATATCTTATTTAAAATCCAAGATGTACTTCCCCCTAGCCCCCCAAAACCACAGCAGTCTTACTAACAGGATGTTCGTGTTCCTTCTGACAAGATGAAGGTTTTACTTGAATGTTAATCACGTCACTCATGCCGTTATCTCTGCAAAGTGGTACATTTTTTAACTAGGAAAAGCATTCATTACATATTTGCTATGATAATGATTTTTCCTGAATGGGTTTCTGGTACTGTGTAATATGAACATTGTGTGATTTGGTGATTGTAATTGGCATCATGTTTCAGCTCTGAACTGACTGCGTGTAGAACGCATGCCATTTGGGATCCACATCCTTAGTTTAATACATACTAAAATATTTACTCTGCTGTTTGAGACCACTTATGAACGAGCAAGAAAGAAAATTTTTTTTTTATGTCCTGCCGCTAGTTCCTGTGTCTTTTTAGGTGAGAAAATGACTATTCAGTAAAGTTGTATCACTGGGCATTAGAACGACTGGATCATTAATATTTAACTGTGTTGGAAGTAGAAAGCACTGTAACAATAATAATAATTTGCGCTTGCACAGCACATTTCTCTTGAGGATCTCAAAGCACTTTACAAACCATTTAATTAAGCCTTACTAAATCCCTCTGAGGTTTATTATTAGTCCCATTTTACAGATGGTTAAGCAAGGGCATAAAGAAGTTAAATGGTTTGCCTAAATGAGTTGGTGGCAACAATAAGCATGTACTTCAGGAGTCCCAACCACATCTCTCCTCTCCCTTAGAGAAAGAAGGTATCAAGTGACCATAGCATCTTGCCAGCAGCAAGCAGAAAAGCATAACAGCTGAAAACTAAAAGAAGGTGAAGTGTTTTGAGATAGTTCACTGTAAATACTCTCTGGAAATGGCATGATGCTGTAGATTGGTTTTATTATCACCTGGTGTCCTGGCTGTAGAGGAGGTACCCAGCACATATTCACCTTGAATGAGGGGCCCAAGAGCCCAAGATGTGGGAGCAAGTGGGGGTGAGTCCTGGCTCTCCACCTGCCAAGGGTCCTATGTTTCATCCCTTCATTCACCAGGGACATCTGCACTGCTCTGTTTCTGCCCTGTAAGAGACTGGTGCATTTTTTATCAGTGCTGCAGCTTTGGCCAGCCACGAACTTATTTCATCAAGTAAGGAAAGAAGTTCTTGCCACCTGATTTAAAATTATTCATATCATTAGCAGCTGCTTCTCCTCAGATGCCCAACATGAAAGGTTCGTTTATCAAGACATAAACCAGAAGCATACAGGCAAAGGGGTACTTGTGCTCGCTGCTTAGCTGAGAACCACTTAGGAGGGTGTTCATGTACAAATGCATTAGATTATGGTTAAGCAGCTTATGGACATAAAAACACATTAGAACTTTACAGCATGCTATAAATTACAGTTTTGCGGCATTCACAGCCACAATGTTAGGTAATTACATTCATTAATCTACTACTAAGAGCACATAAAGTTGCCTCCCAAATGGTACTGTGTATGCTTGTGCTCAGCTGGGAATGTGCTGAGAAGGGCCTCCCCACCCTCGTGTCTTCCTCTGCCACTATTCTGCCTTGCTCGGAAAATTTCCGATTTTATGATGGTTTTCAGCAGACCGGACTTTCAACCATATTGGTCTAAACATTTAAGATTCACAATGGAAGAATTTCTGATAATCTTGTCTCATACAGCTCTAAGCTTTTTCTAATAAGTTGTAAGCTGTGTATGGACTTACTGCAATCGTTTAGTTAAGAAGTTATTGCTTGTTGTCCCTTAGGTGATCCATTTGTGCCCTGCCACGTGATACTTAGTCGTCCCTGTAATTGTTAGCCTCAGCAGCTAATACTCTGTTGACACTTGCTTGGCCTTAGGTGGAACACCTTGTACTTCATTTTCTTCTGTGCAGAAATACTTTCTCTAATTAGAGCAGATTCTCAGCTGGTGTAAATTAGAGTAACTGTATTTGTATGTCTCCAGGTTGAATGTCTGTCCCACTGACCATTTCCTTTCTTTTTCTTTTGTTACCTTGCATTGTGGGGAAAGGCTTTCAAACCATTTGTTTCAGGTGCAGCCTTGTTCTGTACAAGCAGAGTCTTTTACTGATTCCTTCTTGTTTTGAAAGACCCTTCACGGCCTTTTTTTTTTTTGGTCTCCAGTGGACCAAGTTTTATGCTCAGTATCTTCTACCCTAGGACAAGCTCTCTAATCTCTGTCATTTGGCCACAGTTTCACTGGGACTTTCCATGAATCTTTAGCTATGAAAATAGGAGAGCAGAGAGTTGTGTGCTAACCAGCGTATTCTTTGTTCTTAACCTTTTGGAGTGTGCGTTAGGAAATGGAGCCCATGGAAATCCCTCAGAAAACTTCCTCCAGTTTCAGTGACTGCTAAGCAGGGTACACATGTGAAAAGCACTGCTCAGTTAGAAGGATAGAAGTAACAGAAACAGAACAGTTGACTGGCTTATCACCCCAAATTTTTAAGAAATCAAGCTACTAATATAGATTCAGCATCTCAGTCCTTGTAAAAACTTCAACATACCCCAAAAATCAAAGAAAAAGCCCTCTAAAAAAACCCTCACACCGTATGATGAAGGTATGAGTCCATTCAACTCAAATTAACTTCAGTAAATCAGAAAGCAAAATCTACTTTCTTTTGTTTATAAAACTTAAATGAATCTGATTATAAAAACTTAAGCTTGGACAAGTCAACAGGAGTAGAAGACTTGTAGGAATGACCCACTACTTATATGTCAGTTCGTTAATTGGGTTTTCAGTTGCTGATCTCCTTTCACATCAAGATCGTCTTTACATCCATATAAAAAAAGAGCCATGAAGCTACCTGTGCTACTGAAGTAGGAGCAGCCGCTATATGAGACAGTGACAGATGCTTAATCACACGACAGTCTTCAGTGAAAGGCATTCATCTATTTGCTAAATAGATGTAGTTTCAATGACACTTGAGCACTCCAGTTTCTGGGGAATTTCTTTGTCATTACTGACAAATTTATTATCCTGACCATTAAATTAATAAAATACAGAGCACACAGCAACAGCTTTTTGAGGGAAGTGATTTCTTTGGTGCCACAGGGGTTTCCTCCAGCTCCATGTCCCGAGTTGTCATCTGCCTGTTGCCCTGGATCTCCATGCCTAATGACCAGAGGAGGTGGAAAAAAGCAGATCCAGCATCTCTTAACTGTGGGACAGGACAGGAGGAGCATGTTTGGCAGGGATGAGCCTCCCATTGGAAATGACTTGCTTTCATGCACCTTGCCCAGCTGTAGTTTAGTGCTGTCCGTAGCAGGCTGCTTCTGCCCAGGGCAGAAACATGAACCACTTTGGCCCATCGTGCAGACATGAGCTGCCTCTCAGCTGCTGGTATGCTTTGGTATCAGCACCAATGTGCTGCTTGTTCACATAAGCAAGAACTGTAGTAATGGCCTTTGTTTCTGAGAGAACAGCAGTTGCAGGGAGACAACTGCCTGGTAAATCACATTTTTAAGTTTGACACTATGTTTGTCTGTTACCTGCTTGGCTTCAGCCTACCTTTTAGGTGGCACATTGAGATATGCAACTGTTTCATGTGGGCTTTGCTTCCCTTTTTTCCATATGCAAGCATCAAGAAATCAGAAATCCTTATTTTTTTTAAGGGCGGTGTGTCTCCCTGACACCAGGCAGCCTGGCTTGTAGGTGCACAGCCAGGCAGCAGCAGGGAGAGCCTGTAAGCCAGGCCAGCAGCCTGCTTGAATGGAGATAAATTAGGGTCCTGCAGGAGAGTGTCAAGACAGAAGGATGTTGTCAGAGCTGGATGGTTAATGTCATATGCAGCTGCTAACCTGGTCCTTGGTCTCCTGATGAAACGCTGCCATTTTGGGTTAGCGTCAGAGTTGTGGAGCTGAGTGATCGTCAGTGCTCATGTATTACTAATGCCATCTGTGTCATCTGTGGAGCATCCCATAAAGCAGATAGAGAAAGCGATAAACAGGGGCTTTCTCTTAATGCTGAAGTACCATGGTGAATCTTTGCTTCCCTTACTCACACACGCAGTCTCAGAGCTCATATAATGCTGAGTGCTTTACTACTCTGCTCAGGCGTTCAGTGACTTAATTGTGTGATGGTATTGATGTAAAATTTAACAGCCACTGTGTGTATTGACTATAGCTTCATTGGTTGCTGCTAGAACATGCTGTGCTATTGCCCTGCTATTCATTTAGCTGTTTTGGTCCATTTATTAGATATTACAGAGATTTTCCTTTTCTGGACAGAACTGGTAGTGATTTCTGCAGTGGAAACCCATTGGGAATGACTCTAATCTAGTTTCTGAGGATTTGTTTATTGGGGCAGTACATGCTGGGCTAATTTCAGGGTACATGTTCCATGGTATCTTTTCTGTCCACAAGTCAAGTGTTAATGAGGGGATGTAGTACTCAGCAGCTTTTTTTTTTTTTTTCCTTTTATTTTCCACCCAAAAAGCAGCAAAAGTGAAATTGGCTCAGTCAGTATTTATTGGCAAATTAGTGTTCCTAAAGACTTCCTTTTGCTTGTTCTTTTCTAGAGCTTGGAGAAATAAGATTTCATGTAATGCATCTGGGATTGGATTACTGGATTGAATTTTGCAAAGTACACTAGGGATAGCTGAGCCTGTTTAGAAAGCAGCTAAGCCCCTCTAAGTCAGTAAAAATTCAATTCATGATAGTCGATGAGGGATTTTTCGGTGTTTTTTTGTTTTGGGTGGTTTATTTGCTGTTGGATGGGCATGTTTCCTTTGAGGTGTTTTATCAAGGTTTATTAAGCCTTTGCTGGAGGGGATGGTGGGATACAGCCTTTCTCTGAAAAACAGGAAGGAAGAAAGCATCCTGTAAGCTGACATCCCTTGGCCTGCTCACTTGTTGAACACAAACATTAATTCTTATAGGAGCTCTTCAGCTGAGTTTATATGTTGTGACCATTTTGGAAAGCCACAGAAACATGAAGACATTCAAAATTTATCAAAGTTGAGGTTGTGATTGGTTTTTACTTTGCATCTGGTCTTCTGTGTACTCATGAGCGCCCGCTCCTCCCATCCCTCCCTCCCCCTTCTCTCCTGCTGTGATTTGAGGTTTTGGTCCTCAAAACCAGGCCAACCACATTATTACAGTGCAGATGGCAATAATCTCTGTGTGTGATTCTGGAAACAGATATCAGGATGCAGCAGGGTTTGGGAAATTTCAGCTCTGTTGCAGGGATGGATCTCATCCCAGAAGAATAGTGGTTCTGTTTCTCTCTGTAAAATTGGCCTGAATTTTTTTTCTGTACTTCCTTTTCTGTTTCTTAGGCCAGTGGTACTGTGTTCCTGGTGCTCCTGTTTTTTTTTATGCTTGGAACTGAATTTTTTGGAAGGGAACATCATAGAAGTTTGCACAGTGCTATGCCAGCCTAATTAAGGAGAGGTCTGAGTGTCTGAATCTGGGGAGGTAGCTGGGCTAAGCTAGGGGGAAAGGAGAAGCAGGAAGGCTGGCAAATTTCTCATGGTGTGGAATAAGTTTTAGTAAGGTCATCAAGTATGCAAAAAAGGAGGAAAAAAAAAAAAAAAACCTGAATGAGGTAAAGACTGCCATGGGAGGAAACCATAAAATATTTTGTTGAAATACTGTATAGTATCTTCTAGAGTCCTGTGCATCCAGTAATGGTCCTGAGAGGGAGGTTGCAGAAGTGTGGTATGTGAGAGGACTGTATCCTCCTCACCCTTAAATGGGAAATGGGCAAAGAAGCAAAATGCTTTTGCTCTTCTAACAGGAAGGTATAATGGTTTTCTAGGTGACGTTTAATGCTCTCCACAAATCTTTGCAGCTTATGTTTTTACATTATAGTTGTTTTCTTGAGTCAGATATCCCTGCTGCCTGTTAAGTAAACACAGAAAGCATAGATTATCAGTTAAGAGTATCGACAGCATTTCAAGTGCATCAGAGAACATTTAATTCAGTTTAATTTTGTGATAAATCTCATGTTTAATCCTCTGGTTGCTCTGTAATCATGTCTCTATTGATCTTTTCTGAATGACTGCATGCAGTTTAATAAACTTGGCCATTAACCCAAGCTTTCTAAAGGGGGAGATTGATTCCAGTATCAAGTCTGATAGAACCAATAAGCACCTGAACATCATTAAATCTGTCCATTGCAAAACATTTGCATTAAGATCAAAGTAAAAGTCTAGAGGTGAATTTGCAGCATATTAGAGAAAGAGTTTGCAATCGGAAAGTCTCAGTATGTCAGTCAAAATCAGCAGCAGTTTTCAGCCTGGCTGATTCAAGCTGACACCTCCTTTCATTTCTTATTTCTCAAATCCGCCTTTCATCCTATTGAGCGACCTCCTTCCCTCTTTTCCCAGCCATAATTATATCCCTTAATTTATTCCATCTTTTTCACTCTAGGCATTTGTTTAGTCCAGGTTTTTGAGGTCATTTTTGCCTCATAATAAAACTACAGATTTTGGGTGTCTTTTCAAAGTGTTAGTTTGGATTTTCTGTCCTGAACTTCTTTTATAAGGAGTGCCCTAGTTACACGAAATGTAAAGTAGGGTAGGGAATGGGGGACAGGTTATGGAATTGAAAAAAAGGGATGACCTTGTCAAATTCCTTCTCCTAAGGCCTGTTCCCACCGCTCCTCACAGGGGCCGTCTCACGTACTCCAAATGCCAAAGTGCATTGGGCAATTTGGCCTGGATCCATAAAGGCATGTAGGAGCATTGCTTGCATAGGGACCTAATACTACTTGAATTGCATTGAAACGAAGTACCTGAATTCCTTGTGACTGAGAGTGCATTGGTGGCCTTGGGAGCATCTGTGTATCTCCGTGATGTTGGCCAGGCGAATGGTCCCTCCAAATGCAGTGGGTCCGACTCTTGGGAAGTGCAAGGCAAGAGGGAACTGGAATAGGCTGATAAGATACTGTCTCTTGTGCAATTTTGCTGTTTGGTGTTTTGCCAAAGGAGTGCTGCTCTTCCAGAACAGCTGATAGGGGATGTTCAAGGGCTATGGAGAGCTTAGAAAGGAAACTGCCTGCAGTCTTTCTTCCCTTTCCCTCCACTCCTCATTCCTATGTGAGCATCAGAAGTTCTCAACCCACTGGAGAACACAGGGTCTTTATTGATTTCAAGGGCTACAACTTGTGTGGAAAGAGTCATCGGTGGGGGAATGGTAGCAGGAGAGTGCTCCTCATGAAGCAGAGGTGCTGGATCAGGACAGAGGAGGAGGATGTGGGGAGCTGGTGGTGAGGGAGACGGGAGGAGGCTGATCCTTCTGGAGGGGCACAGAGATCAAGAGTTGTCTGGAATTAAGATGAAGAACAGGGAAGGGGAAATGCTGTGACCCCTCTGGGTTAGGAAGGGGAACAGGGCATGCAGGGAGCATGGTGTGGGAGGGAAAAACATGAGAAAGCAAGAATCGAATACAAATACGTGCAGCTGAGTGACAGCAGTGAGACTGTCCTGAACGAAGGGCAGAGAAAGGGAGATGTAGATGCTCTCCTCTTCCAGTAAGGACGATGGAGAATAGACGAAAGACACGACTTTCCTATCCCACACATTAATTGGAGGAGAACAGGCAGATGCAAGGAGTGCCTGCTTGGCAGGAGGCTTGGAGGAAGCCCCTGGATATGGAGATGAGGAGGCAGGGAAGAGGGCTGCAGCAGTCCCACAGGGCATACCCCAGGAGCACACTGGCTGTGGTTGTTTAGCCTGATGAAGTTTGAAGGGCTGCAGAGGCTTGGAAGATGAGAGACCGACTTTGCTACTGTTTCCAAAATAAATTAATGAATAGCAGAAGCCCTGGGATGTTTTATGGTGTGTAGCAGTTGGACACTGTTATATTTCTTATCCAGAAGATGGCTGCCTTGATCTAGGTCTGACCGGAGGGAGATCTGCCAACTGCTCCATGAACCCACATCACCTTTGCAGTGTCGTTTGCTTTTTCTAAGCATGTGTGCAGCCCCCTTTGTTCCTGTGGTGCCTGATCCATTTACCTTTTTAACTATTTAGCATTACGAGGCACAGATGAAATAGGATGTGGTTTTACTTCCATTTTACAGATGAGCACTGCTGCAAGGAAGGGCTAAAGGCCCAAATTCATAGAGCCATTTATTTCCTTTGGAAAACCAGTCAATGGGAATTAAATAGTTTTAGGCCCCTGAATACCCGCTTTGTGGATTGGGGCTTAGCTTACTGCTGCAGGTCACAGAGTGAGTCAGTGGAAGATCAGGAATTTCAACATACGTCTCAAGTACCCCCATTAATAACTTACCATCTTAGTCTGGCCAGCTCTAATCCTGTGCCTGGCAGGGTACAAGTTGTGATAAGATCAGACAGGAGAGATTTGGATACCGGCACCGACAAGCAGCTTAGAAAACAAATCTTTAATAGGAAAGGTTTCCTTCCAAGTGCAGACTGATTCCTGCTTACGCTTCTAATTCTCTTCAACATATTCTGTAGCTCTCAAGAGATGCATTGCAGAGCTTTATCTGCTTTCTGCTCGAGGCAAATTTTTACAGAGAGACAGCAGTTCGGATGCTTTCTACAGAAGAAATGGTTACAAGTTCAGTCGAGACAGCCGGGTATACGATAAAGTGTGGTTTGAATGTAAGTATTGCTCAAGCAGTATGATTCACAGTTTTCGTAACTCTTTGCAAGTTTGCTGGAGGCATTAGCAAAGCTTTTGACTTGAGATGTTCTGTTTTGGAACCGGATCCCCTGACTGTGCATCCCTACCAACTTAAATTTGTAGCTTCTAGGTGGCTATAAACAAGAAATATTACAGAAATGGCTTTTCCAGCCACTGAATAGCCCTGAATATTAGATGACACTTCAGTTTTAAAAGATCTATCCACCAAGTAGCTTAAAAAAGTTGAATATTTGCAGAAGACATCATATTTTCAGCCACAGCACAACTGTAAAGGATATGTTCTTTTTCTCTGGTGTATGAAGTAGCTTTACAGGGTCTGTGCGCTGTAATAGAACTGAAGAAAGTAGTCATCTCTGTTTTTCCCTTTTTATTTATTCGTGCTATCTTCTGTGCCCATTAAACTGTAGTCTCCATATTCTAAATACAGGATGGAAGGGAAGAACTGTGTTTCCCCTCCTAGGAACTGCTGAATATACCTGATGGTTTTTTGGGTGACGCCACATAGACTTTGGAGCATCCACTGGCCTAAAACTGAAACAAGTGCTCTGTTCCAAGGATGCGATGGATTAGCAGAAATGGAGAAATAAAGATGGAAAACATCTGTGGCAGCTATCCAGTGGGTCTGATTCTCTGCATTTGGTACGGTGGCTTATACCTTTGTAAAGTAACAACAAAATAGTTCTGGTATTTATTTCATCTGTGTATGTGAGTGAGAACTCTTGAGATAGGAGCAACTTGTATGTGCTTTGTAAGTGGTGCGAAGGACAAGGCAATGATAAATCTTGTCTGTTATGCTAAGCTGTGCTTCTGAACTGCAGAGAGGGGGATTTGCCAATGATCAGCACTGTACAAGAATGTAATCCCTCTGGTTTTTTGATCATGAAATTTATCTTCACTGTATCTGTTTCCTAGGGGAAGAATAAGCCAGCAAATGGAAAGGTTACATATTGCTCTATTTCTTAAACTTTTGTTCTTTACTATTTTTTTCAGCCTGAATGCTGAAAGGAGGTTTCTTTTGCAGATGGAAAGTTGAACCGTTGTTTCTTTTTTTCCCTCTAATTGCACAAAGGTTCTGATCCTTTTCCTAACGAAGAATATTACCAAGCTNCCCCCCCCCCCCCATTTTCTAATCAATGTTCTTTCATTTTAAAATCTGCCTTCATCAGTCTTTTGTGTGAGGTTGTATGCCACATGCCAAGAACAGTGGTAGAGCTAAGTGGTTCCTGGAGAAGGAGAAAGAAAATCAAGAGGACTATGAGACAGTAGGAGCTTAGAAGACAGAAAAGTTAGTGTGTTAAGTAGTTCGGCTTCTTGACCCACAAGATAGAAGAGAGTTGTTTCAAAATAGATTTTTATTTTGAAAAGCTCAATAATTATACCACATTATTATGTGGAGGTTTTTGGTTTGGTTAAAAAATCTGCAGGTTGGAGCATTTACCATCTGACATAATCTATGACTAGTTCTTCTAATTCTGGCCTTTTCCTTGCTTATTTCTGTATTGTCTGTCCAAAGAGCTAGGTTTGTCCTGCTTGCTTGCATGTGCAGAGGGATGCCTCCGGTTTCCCTGCGTGCTTGTAAAGGCTTCATTTGTGATACAGAAATAAATGACGTGGATGTTTCCATCTCTCCCTCTTCTCTCCCTGTATAGCACAGTTTCCTAGTTGTTTTTACCTATGTTGTCTCGAGGTGATTTCTTTGTCTTGACTCCTGGAGAGCAGATTTTCTGGTCTAGTCTGGAAGCTAACATGGCAGCAAAGCTAACCTCTTCTCTGGTGTCCTGACTCTGTTCCTTTCTTTCTGTGGCCATGATATTTTAGTGAGCATCGTGAGACCTTTAGAACACATTGGACTTTCCTGGTGCTGTACTATCTTTTCGCAAGACAAGGAGTACAGAGGTGCTTCTGATTTGATTTACAAACCATAATACATTTTTTTATGAATCCTGAGTGCTGTGCTAATGAATGGTGCCAGTATGAGAGCCTGGAGGCTGAAGTCATCTGTATAGCCCTAGCGCGGGAGTAGCAGGGATGAGAGCCGTCTAAGCCCACATCCATTTATTCTAACGCTACCAATAAGGGGGGATACCCTTTAAATATAAGATTTATTGGCCCACTAACTCCTTGGCTTCGTCCATGGCCTGCCAATGAAGGTGCTATTAGAATTATTCAGCAAACACCATACATATCTGGAGAGTGGAGGAGCCCACAGTCAGCTTTGTGCCAAAGACTCCGCTGGAGGGAAATATGATTTCATTGGAGAAGTCTCCTGGTAAAGTTGACAGGACATTGGGCAAAAGTAAAGAACTGATGCTTTTGGACATGAAATAAACAAGGTTAAAAGGGGACATATTCTTTACTTAAAGCTAAGAAAACAATGTAATTTGGTCCAAAGATGGCATGTGTATTTTGGTCAGTATATGCAGATCTTATATAACTACAGATACAAACATATAAAATTTTTATTTTGGGGAGAAAGTTTGAAATTTTAAAAATTATTTCTATTCCAAATCAGAATAGAAGTGCAAATAACCAAAACTGTGTGAAGGAAGAAACAATTCCAGAAGTTTCAGTGTAGAACTGAAGAGTTGCTCAATTATTTAGATAAACTGAAATTATTTGTGTTTCAGCGTGGTACTTGATAACTGTTCAGTTGGATTCTCTCCACCATGAAAATCGCATTTTCCAAGGAGAAAAATTTTTGGCCCTGCTATGACACGAAGCTGACCCTTGAACTCAGGCACAGGCACCTCCACGAAACGTAGACAGTCCCAGCCCTTGCCTGCAGTCGAATGCATTTCTGCATCGGATCAAGGCATTGCTGTGCACGGCTTGACTATGTAGAATAACAGTGCTGTATACAAATATGGGATCATTACTGTAAATGTGCAACTAGTATGTTGTAGCACAGGGAACAAAACAAACTCACCTTTGTTTTAGGAGCTGGCTTAATGCTCCTCTCCCTCCACCTGATCTATAATTGTAACTGAGCAGTGCAAGAGCAGTGAAGCCCTCTTTGTTGGCATGCAGATTTAACGTGAGCAGCCCTAGGGACTCTCTTTCTCTTCACACCCCTTTTCTATTCTTTTCATTCCTCAAACAAAGAAAATAAACACTTTGTGAGAATCTGGCCGTGCTGCTCACAGGGTATTTCAAGCACGTTTATTTAAGGCCCAGCACTGTGAAATAAACCTAGGGCCAGTGGAAATAGATTTCCCTTGGCTGCAAAGGGCTGCATACTGTGTGAGCAGCCTTGGGGATATAAGTTTTGTAAAGCACGTCTGGGATGGAGTGTTTTGTTACCGGTAACATGCCTGTTGTGTTAGAAGCACTCAGAGCCATGCCCTGAATCCTGCCAGAGCTCATGTTCACAGGGTGGTGATGGGCCAAAAGGGCAGCCAGCGTGGGCAGGCACAGCCCTGTTTGCTGTGAGATGTGCCCTGGGTGCTCTACCAAGTAAAAAAGGTTGTAGGTGTATGAAAGACAGGTACTTACCAAAGATGATTTGAAAAGTTTGAAAGACTGTATGTGGAGGAGTTGGAGAGAACGTGGCTGAGATGATGCCAGCAGATGCAGATTCTCTGCTACAAAGAGGCCAGTTCTTGCTGGTATTTCAGACAGAATATACTCAAAAAAGGCAGAGTCACAGGTGTAATGAAGATGATTTAGTCAAATCTGGAAGAAAGAGGTAACCTTGGACTTTGCTAGCAACTTGTGTAAGACTTAGAAAAATCTCTAGAAAAAAACATGATGGGACTTCTAGGCTGGCAGAAGCTGGGTGGAGTGAGAGCTTCAGGATCTCTTTGTTTTGGCAAGAGTACAGAGATTTCTGGCTAAATCAGTCTGAGCAGAATCAGCTATGTGTACTTTGCCTTCTACAAAACTGGGCAGCTTCAAGAAAAACAGCTCAGTGGCTCTCTAATCTAAGCTGGCATTGCTCAGCACTTTCTCGACACTAG
Organism: Balaeniceps rex; assembly: GCA_013401315.1. NCBI lineage: Eukaryota > Metazoa > Chordata > Aves > Pelecaniformes > Balaenicipitidae > Balaeniceps > Balaeniceps rex. The sequence continues at coordinate 69,689 of VYZW01040498.1, read as the reverse complement.
CTCCAAGAGTAAGTTTTTTCCTAAGTCTGTTGCACAGACTCTGGTAATTTGGATGACTGTTGTCCACAACTGTAGTGTGGTATGGTAGAGTATTTTGAGTGACAAAATTGAGAAGGGAGAGGGGAGGATAAGGCTTGAGAATATCATGTCATGTTTGAAAAAGATGAAATAAATGAATGGCAATCAATTGCTCTGATATTCATCTTCAGGTATGACATCAGTTTTTGCCAGCTTTGATTGCATAGGGCCTCTTTGGCTCAACAGCTGGCATTGTAGGCTTAGATTTTAGCTAAACATTTATTTTGTGTAGCATCTGTAGGCTTAGCGAATACTATGAAAAATTTTGTGTAAAACTGTGCATTTTGCTTTTCAGCTAAGTTGCTACAGTTGTAGAACTGGGTGCCTTTGAAATCTCGAGTAATTACATTCTGCTGTTGTCAAAGTTGGTGTGTAGGAGTAAGTTTTAATCTTTTGTACTCAAATACTTGAATACTTGAATAAAATTTCTTTTTAAACGTGCTTTTTATGTCAAGGTAAAAATTTGAGTGTATGCTCATTTTCAGCAGTCTCAAACCGGGTAGAAACAAGTTTAAGGATTTTGCTAAAATCCCATTGAATGCAGTGAGACTTAGACACACATGTATGTGTAACTAAATGTGAGAAAGTTACTCAGGTAAGGCACAGAAACAATATTACGTAGTCTGTGTGAATAATCACAAAGGAACAACGCAGATCATTTGAAGTATCAAGTATCATAAATTGTTGAGAAATAGAGTGTCTGCATCCAAACACACAGTATGCTGAAGAAAGGCATGGTCTGTTGGTTGAACTTATGAACAGAGAAGGACATTTATTTGCAGAGTAAAATACTACTTTTAGATTACTTCCTTAGGTCTAGTGTGTTAGTAGAAGTCAGTCACAGTTTGCTTGTGCTAAAGAGTGACTGCTATCCCACTACAACAATAAACAGTGTAAAATCTAAGTAGAAAAGAGTCGACAGCCATATATTCTTTAAATAATGCCAGGTAGAACACAATTTAAAGTGTATAACCATGGCTGAGCTGAGGAGTAGTTTGTTTCCATTTGCCAGATGTGTATGTGTAGCAGGCAACTATGTATCTAAGTTCCTCCAAATTCTGGGTTGGGTTTTGTTTTTTTTCTTAATTTTTTTTAATTTGGCCCTTGTATTTTTATGAATTGTGATGCTGCTGTTAATGATATAATGGCCTACTTTATTTCTTGAGGATCCTGAAGTCATTTACTCAAACAGGTTTGACTGACTCTGGAATCTGAGACTCTCTTCTTGTTGAGCCCCTTTCCCACCTGTTACTGAAGCTGGAAGGTGCACGGTGGGGGAGAGGATTGCGGGAGGGCTTCCTCTTGCTGATATGAGTTGAATGTAATTAGAATCCAGTTTTCCTCTGCCTCCATCTTGTATTTAGTATGTGGCATTGAGGGAGGCTATCACACTACGTATTTTGGAAACAGTCATTATCTGTGTCCTTATAATATGTGGTGCTTACTAAAGCCTGATTTGCAGGAGTGCTCAGCGCTCCCAGTAGCTGCTGAAATCGATGAAGGCTGTGCTTCATTAGATAAAGTGCTCTGTAGAGCTAAGTTCTCTGAAAAATCAAATCTTAGGTGCTTCATAATGGGCACTTAAAATTAGCAGAAGTTTTTGACCTGAACATGTCAGGACTGCTGTTGCCACCTATAAAATGGGAATAGTGAAATACCTTCATCTGGCTAAACAGCTGTAAAATAGGTCATTGATATTTGTTGAGCATCAGATACTATAGTGAGAAGCTGTATAGAAAAGCCCTTGAGGAAATTAATAATTGCGCATTTGGAGGAGGGTGTGACTGGAGTGTAAGTAAACAAATTTTAGGTCCACATGTTGGACAAAGAGGAGAAAACAAAATCCTGAGTGGCTGCTCATTAGCTGAGTACCTTCCATTCTGCCCAGGGAAATAAGAGCATGCGATCACATAATTAAAGATTGTATCATGACGCATATGCACAAGAGGGCTGAATTAAGGTGGTGGTTGCAGCCTTAATCCTGGCCTTTCATAACTTCCAAGTCCTTGACTTCGTAACCTCAATAATGTTGCTTTAATGTAGTTTTTTGTGTGTAATTTAAATCAGCGGCACCTGAAAAGGAACCTTCTGTTTATCAATGATATTGTTAACAAATGATTTTGGGATGAAAAATCAAAGCAATCTCTTTGCTACAGAAGCGCTTTTATAAAACATATCTCAAGCAGACAGCAACTTGCTTTTCTATTGTTTTGCCTTCATCTGTAATCACCACATAGCGTCCTGCAGCCTGGTACAGCGTTTCATCTTCAGTCTGTTGCACCACCTTTTTTGCACAACACTGAACCACTTTGTTTTCAGATTCCAGAGAGATGCAGGAGGCAATGGATTGTAATTTTATGAAAATAAAGCAAACAAAACAAGATTAAACCTTTCTGCAGAGGTCTTGCGACTTGAAGAAATTGCTGGGATTAGTGGATGGGCTACTGTACCCGCTATAGTTGACATCATGGCTCTCTTCACCAGTCCCTTGTGTCCTGAAATACCATAATTTCTGCACTTTGAGAATCCTTTTCTCTTTTGTATTGCACTTTATACCTGCCTTCCTTTCTCCCTGGTGTTGTTTTAAGAGTGTTTGCATTTTTTTTCCCCTAGATAAATGCTTTCGAGGAACTAACTGTGCGTTCAGAAGAATACACAGTGCTTTAACTATCTTATTTGGAGAGAAATGAATGACTATTATAAAGTCTCGTTTTATTTTCTGATTTTGAAAGATTGCAGGGACTAGTCAGTGCATTGTTTTCAGACCTTTACATCTTCTTTTTACTGCCAGAACTAAAATAACGAATTATGAAATGTGCGAGAGAGGTATTGAAGTCTTAGGGCATTTTCATCCATTGGCTATAAAAATTCTTCCCAAATGTAACAGAAAACACAGTATGAGTTGATGAAGACTTTCAAGATGCGATGGCAAATTTGGTACCCTCAGACTAGCACCGTTTCCTGATTCTGAGGGGGTTTTGGTTCAGTTTGTGCAGCTGTTTGTGCGTGTTGCTCTACTGGATTCCCAACTAACGATACCCACTGTGTGATGCTAATGAAGCTGCAGTATTTCTCTCAGCTGTACTCTCTAGGCATCTTAATTTCTTGCAAGCTAAACTTTTGTAACAAATTTTCTCAGTGAATATGGAGGTGGTGGTTTTGTCACTGTTAGTGTGTTTTTTCATAGGAAGCCCTTTGGCTGCTTCTTGTTTCTCCTCACGTAATGTCCCTGGCAAATGAAGGACTTCTGCAGCTGACAGCCAGGGCTGAGGTGCTGAGTCTGCCTTACAGTTGTGTCCATAACTTGGAAAGAATTTCAAATCAACTTTTGTAGCTAGTGAAAATGTATTTTTATTCCCCTTAATTGGCTTCTTCCTTCTGCACTAGTGTTCCCGATCAAATGTGAATTGCTTGTACCTTGAAAATAGACGAAAGGCTCCAGAAGTACCTTTCTTACAATTCTATTTGACAAGGATGCTTGGATGTCTGAATAGTGGACCGGGGCAAACTGGTATATCCAAGCTTCCCTTTCTAACTATTTGTGTTTTAAGTGGAGCATTACATTGACATTTTGTGACTGTTTAATAATTTAGGGTTTTTAAAAGTGTCTTATTTCTTTATAGTTAATTTTATTATTGGAGTGAAGGATAAATTGTTGGGCCCTGATATATAGCTGTTGTGGACTTCAGCAAGAACCTGAGGAGCAAATAATTGGAACATAGTAGACTGATGCAGCTGATATTTGGTTTTACTAGCCCTGCATGGTTATCTACTTTTGTTTTTAATAATCAGTTTTTAAAAGTTGCACTTTACCGGAGTCATGTTCAGTGAGAATTCAGAAAGTAAGCTCTTGCAACACTGGAATCACAACAATAACCCACAGTGATGATTTGGAAAGATCAAGGCTTGAAATCCCTGAGCAGCGCCTGAAATTTTCATCCAGATAAGTGCCTGCAGTGCGTTTGCTACATGGTGCATTTAGAGCATTGCTTTTCATCAAGTGTTCCCGTAGAAAAATCCTGTAATAAGGGGTGGAACAGGGTTCCTGTTGTTTACGTGTAGTTTTTAAGTCATCGTCAGAGGGAAGGTGGCTGGAGGAAAGGGCAGCAGCGATGGACTGGCTCTCGGGTGAGATTCATGGGGGTGAAGTGTGTACCCCACAAAGCAGTGTGAAGCACTGCTCGGCTGCCACTGCATATCTGATTTATAATTAATGAGCTGTCATTTACATAGCAAGAAGATGGACTCTCCTGAAATAAATCAGGCATAGCTCCCTGAAAGCTTAACACTTGATGAGAATGCAGTGTGTCCTTCAAGCCTCCTACCTTGAGAAATTATCTGATGTACCCACGGAGACTGCTTCTCCTCCCCTCACCAAATGCAGGGCTTGGATTGAAATTGTTAATATTAATTGGAGCTGAGATGATTGCAGTGCCACCCCATCAGGCTTCAGCAGCCCTCCTGCTCGCTGACGTCGCGGCAGGAGTCTGTTCAGCATGGGCGGCTCTTCTCCGCTATGGCACGTACAGTGGTATCAGGTTGATTAATGTGCCCAATAGAAATAAAACAAATGGAAATTTTTTTAGATTATACAGCACACTCATAAATATTAATGCACTTTTGTATTGAATTGCATGTAATTACATATTTATACATTTAAGTCACCTTCCTGATACACTTAAAGCACTTTACTGATGAAAGATATCTCTGAATAAGATGGTTTTAAACCATGTCTAATATGTTTGTAGGATTTATTTAATAATGTGTGGGCTTGTATGCTGGCAGGAGAGGAGAAAAACCTCCATTAAAGTCTGAATGTGTTGTTCACAGGGTCTGCTACTTAGTTTGAATTGACTCCATGGGTAGCTGCTGAAAAATACGTCTCGACATGAAATATTACTGCATCTCCTTATCTATGTAGATAAGGTCTGTGCAGTCCTGTCACCTTAGAGTAATTACAGCTTATTACTCTAATCATGATGATGCCTGAAGTCTGTAATTAAGATTGTGCTGGCTAATGTACTAGCACGCGGCGTGGTACAGCTATTGTCCTATCTAAACAACAGAAAGATAAAAATTGGATGAGGGAGAAAGGGCAGAAAGTGGGGAAGTGATTTATGCAGGGCCACGGTTCCCAGCCAAGCGCAGCCTCCACCAAACCCAACAGCTTCCAAGAGGGCAGAATCCGTGCGTGTCCTCCGCAGCCTCATGTGTGCTGCTGTACCAATGGTGCATCTGAAACAATGCCGGGCAGTTTGCGCCCTCAAACATGAGGATCAACACCCCGTGTGATCTCTCTTCAAGCTAGTTTTAATGCATCCTATCCACCTGTGTCTAAGCTTTTATTATTTTAACACGTCCTGTTGCATTCCAGTCTGCAGTTGAAGAATTTAATATATATTTCTATATACATATGTATTTTAAGGCCAAATTGTGTATCTGCTGAAAGCAATGAGAGGTTCTACCATACAATTCAATAATACAGGGTTTTGACCCACAGCACTCTGTAATTTTCTCTGCAGCAATGTCAGCTGGTGAAAAGCAGACGGGTGTTCTGGGGGAACATGGTTGTCTAAACACCAATCTTTATGTCTAAATTTCATAGTAGGCCCACCCACCAAACTGGATTTAAGGCCTGCTTTCACAATTTGCAGAATTGCAAGCTATGTACATATGGAGCTCCTTCTCCTCTCTTTGATCATGAGCAGAAGAGGCACATTATTTTATGAGATTTCTGCAAATTGTTCCTTCTGCCTTGGAAGATATGTTTTCATAGTTCACAGGTGGCTTTGTGAAGCTGCTGTCACTCCTCTTTGCTGTACGTATATATGCAGATTCTTTCATCCCATTTCTGATATGAGCTAAACTTTGCTTTAGGTGTGTCTTGGCAATTCATGAAACTTTATGCAATTGGCTGGAACATGGGCTTCTTATGGAGGCGGTTATCCCAGGTATGGCCACAGTGATCTGCAAAATTTGACCCATCTTACACCCTCTTTAAACCTAATGGGAGCTAGTAATTTCTTGATGGCAGTGCTCTAGCCCATTAGACGTTTTATAAGCTTCTGGAAGCCTGCCACTGTTTCATTTAGATCCCTAGCTGAGGGTGGGGGGGAATATCCCACAGAAGCTATTTAGTCATTAGGAGAATATATATATTTTTTTTTTTCCCCCCAGAAAGTTTCCCTTTCTTCACTCTTTCAACCTTTCACATTTAGAGTGAATCCTCTTAATAGCATTTCTATCTACAAATAAGAACTCTGTGTTTTAAGAGAAGTCCTGTGCTGGTGTAATGTGCTATTCATAAAGCCCTGGATTTTTTGATACCGATCTGAAAAAATACAGATTTATGTTTATCATTAGCAGTGTAATGATAGTTTTCTTAAGGCACAAATCTGTTCTATGATAAAATATCTCATTGTTTCGATAGAGTGCATTGAACAAGTTGTAATTCTGGGTCTTTTCTGCTGCTTTGAAGTTGCTCTGTGGGAATCGCAGCGTTGCTCTGTTTTCCAGTTTATTTCCTGAAGTGTAGCCGAATAGGGCTGAGTGCGGGAATTGCTGTGCCAGGTGCTCTGTGTTTGTGGTCCAGGAGGTCAATGTGTATTTGTAGTTGCTGTAGTTGCTATCTTATGAAGCTATTGATGATGAGAATTGGTGAAATAGTAACCATAGTATATGATACCTGAGTATTTGCCTTCGTGCATTTGTGGCATATAGCTAAATCTGAAACCTTCCTGGGAAAGGAGATAGAAGGTGTGCTCAGAAAAGTGATTCTTCTTGCTTTATTTTTCCTTAGGCTTGCTCTGCAGGATCTCTCAGCTTGTGTACAGTGCTTTTCACAAGTAGATCTCAAAGCATGTTGTGACGATCAGTGCTACTACTGACTCTCTTTTTAATAGCTGGAGGAACCAGAGAAGAGAGAGATGACATTTTTAAAATACTGATCCTGCTTTATAGCCAAGGATGCTAAAGATTTTTTTCATGAGCTTGGATAAAGTTCCTAACTTTTCTGATATGAGTAACACTGTGTGAAGAAAAGCTTAGGATATTTCCCATGGTGTCTTAGGTGAAGAAAAAGTAGAAAAAGAGTCTTATAGCTTCTGTTCTGTTCTTTAATGCTTGTAAAAATATTCTTTTTACCAAATACCAAATTTGAACGTTGACTGTCTTCAGTTTAATTAATGTTCTCATTGGTCTTAGTTATGAATTTTGTGAAGCTCTTGTGTTTTAGATAGGTATTTAGGGAGCATTCTTCAGTTAAAGCCAAACTGATTTTTGCCTTTAGGCATGGGTTTTTTGCATTGAAAGGTGGCATAATTTGAATTACGTTCTTCTGAACCTGAATCTTTTTGTGACACAGGGACCAACAGCCCTATTTCTTTCCTGCTGTTGGTTATAATATTAAGCGACAATAAACAGAAGCATGAAGGCTTACAAGATCATGTAGTACTGGATGGTGGGGCATGGAGAGCTTTTGATCAAAGCAGCCAGGCATGTTAGTAGAGTATGTTTAAAGTATTACACTACTTGAGCAATATGCCCCTTATATAGAAATACTGTACTCTTACGTATGGAGTTCTTGGAGTAGAGGCGACTTAGCAAATTGTGTTTATTAGATGCACAATATGCATTGTATTTACACCTTTCCAATAGCTTCTAATTCTTCTCTCCCAATGACCCTCCAGCCTCCTCTTCCTCTGCCTTTAATTTTGTTATTGGAGAATTTTTTTCAAGTAACATTTATTTGAAACAAAAATATGAATTCTGTGTGTTGCAGGTTATCAGTAAGAAAATACAGTAGCTGTAGGCTAAGCGACAAAACTCGTGTTTGTTACAAGACTTGAGTGGTTTTTATAGACAGACATTGATTCTGGGGTTTAAAGAAGGGTCAGTAACAAAGTTTTTCAAATACAGGCTCCCCCGCACTGAGATGTGGAAATCTTCTGCTTAGGTCAGGCTTGAGGGAATCGTCCACTTAAGTCGACCGAGATTCATTGGCTTTAATTGGATTTAGGTGAGCTCTTGCCTTGTCCTGTCAAATACCAGAAATGACAAAAAGAAATTTGAAAAGTCAAGCCTTGTTTAAATCCAAGACGATTGTTAATTTAAACATTACAAATATAAATGCATGCTTGCTTGATACATGAGATGTGTTTGAGAATTATGAGGTTGACGGTATGAAATCTGAAGGAGTATGTGCCTGCTTCTGTGCACTCGATCTTACAGATTTTATTCTGCATTTGCCTATCTTTTGATTAAGTGGACACCAGTGAAGACTGCTTTCTCCTTTTCTGGTGACTGTAGCATTGCCTCAAGAATGCTTTGCTGGTTGCCTAGAATTGCTGCTTAAAGAGGTCGACCAAATCAGAGCCTATCTTAACCACTGTGTTTTTCTTCTCTTTCTCCCTCTGCAGAAGGACGTAGCTCTGAAACCTCAGGAACGCGTGGAGAAGCGACAGAATCCTCTAGCCAAGAAGAAACGGGAAGCACTTACCAATGGGCTGTCATATCTTCCGAAAAAGAACAGACTTCACCACCACCAGTACAGCTCCGACCGAGAAAATGATCGTAATCTTTGTCAGCACCTTGGGAAAAGGAAGAAAATACCGAAGGGTCTCAGACAGGTGGGAGACAAGTTATCTGTTGTGGGGAGGGAGGGCTTTGGCTCTTGGCACATGGTACGTGGAAGCAGATTTCTCATTTTGTGGGATCACTTATTTTAACTGCTTCATAGTTGTTTCATTCTTGGGCTCTTGGGTGCCGCTTGGTACCATGTCCTGGTACTAGAAGAGATTAATTGAGCGGGAAAGCAAGTGGCGTACTGATGCTGGAGCTGAGCTGATTAATAAACGTGCAAAGGTTGGAAGAGCTTTCCATAGGCTGGCTGTGAGACTGTCAGGGCAAACAAATGTGGTCTCTCTATTACATTGTTAGGCCAACTTTGTGCTATAAATATGCCTTCTTGTCTTTAGACTTCGTACACAGAAGCATAAGACCCCCTTGAACATCAAGGGCAAGGTGAGGTAATTGCGAGAGGGACAGCTGTTAATCAAAACAAAGCTCGAAGACTGATTATGGTGTGAGGAGCTCATTTGTAGGATGTCAGTGGTACTGATGTGTGCTCTTTTGGGTAACTAATCACCTACCCATAAGCAAGAACTTCCTGCCTTCCCAGCACTGGTGTTCCCTTGCTGCGGTAACTGTGGTGCACGTGTGACAAAAGTGAGCAGATAGCATCCAGGGTTGCAAAGCTTGAGGCTGGAAATCTTGGACTGTGCAGTGTTGTGTTTCTTGTTTTCAAAAACGAAGAAAGCGTGACAAGTGTGATTTCTCTGGTGAGCAGAATGCAGAAAAAAGAGCCATATTTTGCTTTTGTTAATGAATAAATATCCCTTGTGTGTGTGTTATATATAGAGACTAAATTAGAGCTGGGCGTTTTAAGTACAGCATGTGCCTGTATGGTCATTTGGCTCATTGTCTGCGAAACTGAACTCTAAAGGAACAGTAAAGATGTCGGCTTTGACCTAAATTTGAGTGATATTAATGACTCTCTAACCAAAATTTGTATTTCTAATGGAGATGGTTGATATTCATTAAATGAGTCTTCATCCTTGTTTGGTGCAAACCAAACATTGCTTTGCAGAGAAATTTTCAGAAAATGGTGAGAATTCACTGCTGCTCATTTTGTGAGCTCAGGGAAACGGAAGGAGCATTGAGGATGAAAAGTACCATGACTTGTATTCAATTTTGATATTCAGAGTTACAGAAGCTGGTAAAAAAAAATGTTTTCATGATTATTTTAAGCCTATGCTGTATATAGAAATAAAATTAGAGATTATAGAGTGCTTCAGCAGAGCAAACAAATTGTAAAATGCCTATTCTACACTACCACATCCGTTAAAGTTATTTCTTCTAATTTAATTTTACTTTGTATTTCAAAGGGAGGTGGGGAAACTCTTCTGGATAGTTGAGGCAGTGGTTATGTTGTAAGTAGATATTGAAGGTTTCTGTGTTCCCTTGACTGTTTTCTGTGTTCACCTGTGCGGTCTTCACTCTGTTCCTTTTTAGTATGTCAAATGGTAAATGTATGTGCCTTGTGCCATAGGAACTGGACTTTGTAAAAGCTGAATTTTTGCACTATTTGATTCCCCTGGCATAGCCTACTGTCATGTGACACCTTTCTGCCCAGTTCTTAAGCAATGAAGGAATCAGCCTCACTGCTGATGGAGGTTATTTGTGAGGTTATGTTTTTTTAGAATAAATATACACTGGCTTGGAAGGTATTGAGTTGACAAATGTCATGGAAAACGGTTTTCCTTTTAGCTGATAAATCTGAGTACTCTGCTTAATTCCTGAGGGATAAGTCTGAGAGGAAATAAAATATCTTGCGCAATATAAATTTAATACATTTGGTAGGGGTATAGCTCCTTAGATAAGAACATTTTAGTCTCATGAACAGTTTAGGTGCTGACAAATCCAAGTGGCTTTGGCACTTATACATGGAAAAAAGATGTTACGGAAAAGACTATAAAGCTTATTTGAAAAGACATGCTCACAACCTTTATATATAGTATTTCTGGTAAGCATTTTCTGTCTTCTTTCAAGATAAATGGTGCAGACCTCGACAAAAGGAGGAGAATGATAAGTTCTGAGGATGGTTTTCTCTGATCATGTAACACCTTGGTTTTGTTTCCCCACGCAGCTCCATCCCACCGAATTCCTGGGCTCTCGACGGGAAATAAAGTTGCTTGTCAGCCTTCTTGGTTGACAACAAACCAAGAATTGGGCCCAGTAGTGATTTGTGCTTGACAAGTAGAAAAGTCCAAAGCTAATTAGAGTTTAGTATTCTGGATATATATGGTGTCCTTGCCACGTTAGGGCTATATATTTTATACGTAAACAATGTATGTTGCCCCTGTTGTCCCCAGAGGAATCCTGAATTCTCACATGTGAATATTATAATTGGATGGCAGGATGCTGTCGCTTGCACTCCCATGCTGGCATAAGACCTTGGCTGCAGTCTGTCCCTGTTGGGAAATGTTTTATACCTGGAGATCTTGTTCGGTGTTTTACCAGTAGTTAACAGTCCTGTCTGATATGCCTGTCTGTGAAATCTGCTGTCTGCTGGAAGTAACTCTCACATGCAGGATTTACGGTATGAAGCTCCCTCATCAAACAGATTTAGTTGAAGTCAGCTACTGGAAGGACTGCTAATTAGTTTTCAGAGAAAATCCTTGCAGTATTCATGCAGGTATTTATCCAGCTATGCTGAAATGCCTACAGGTTTATTGAAATCCAGAAAATGTGAAACTGTAGGTTAATTAAGGCTCATATTTTACTAGTGAGAAGACTTTTGAACTCTGCTTTGTGAGCTTTTATAAACGTACTTATTAAATGCCTCAAGGAAATTTTAGTTGGCATTAAGCAAACATAAGACTCATCAGAATATTTCTCCAGCATTTTAAATTTAATTTCCTTTACGTTAATTGGTGATGGCGTGTTTTTATGTGTTTTCTGTAAAAATCATTTGGAAATCTTAAAGTGAACTTTTTTTAAACTAGTAAAAGGGTGGCAAAAATTTTTGAGTTTTTATTCCTCGAGGTTTGAGGAGGATGGGGCATACTAGGAAACAATGAGTTTTCTCTGCAGAAGGAGTGTTGAGACTATTTTGATAGTGAGAGGGAAGGATTATTTCTCTTTATTCAGTGGGTATGTGTTTTGGAAAGAGCAGAAGACACTGACTTTTGCTACCTCTACCATTTCCTGCATTGTTTTCTTTGTCTGCTGGGAGACTCATATGCCTTCTTGCAGAAAAGGATCACCTTTGGCATATGCTTCTAAACCAGCAATCTCTGGGCTGGGCAAGTGGTATATTAGCTGGCTTATGTATATAGGAGAGCCAGCTGCTGCTGGGCTCTACTTAACTGGCTGATTCCAAAGACACTTACAGAGTATCAAATCCCAATCCCAGATACCGTGCGAGTGCAAGGAAGGAGACAAACTGGTAATAAATAAAGGGAAGAAAACTCATGATGGAGAGATTAATTAGGAGGTAGATTTTAATGAGATAAAGGAAAAATGGGAAGAACAGCAAAAAAAGATACACTGCTGACTCTGGCAGTCATCAACTACAAGCATTATAAACTCTTAGCTTTAACCTCGTAGTCCATTACGTGAATCAATTAAAGGGGAGGGAGGAAAGTATTGAAGCTTTTCCTTCTCAGGATCAAGTCCATGATCCCCTTGGCAGTCTCGCCCTGAATCTATACATCTTAAATTTGAGACTGCTGAGGCTTTTGATGGCTGATCTGGATGGCCACTGTCGTCCCCTGTCATCGTGACTTGCGAACGTCGTGCTAATTGTGTTGCAGGTTTACCTCTAGCACACTTGTCCTTTGGTGCAGAGGTACTTGTGTGCTTCAGTGCAGCAAACCTCTGGTGCAGAGGGTGAAATAACCGTTGTGTGATCTGCACTTAATCATGCTTGCAGTGAGGAATGGCTTTTGCACGCTCTTAGACAAGCCTATACGTGACAGGTAGTGAGAGCGGAGCGGGAGGTGGGTGTTAGCTGTATGGTTTGTGGTGACATTGGTTGGGGAGCTGAGCAGATGGGTTTGATTGTCACCGGCAGTGTGATTCCAGTGAGAGCTGACTGTGGTGACAAGCGATTTACAATGTGCTATTTACAGTTTGGGTTTGCAGTCTCTCAATGACATCTGAGTGCTCTTTAGCAACTGCTTTCATTACTGCTTTTCTAAGAGCTGTTAATTGAAAATGAAATTGTGGGTGGGCTTTGGGAGTGCAATAGCAGCTACAAGTATTATACGCAACCATGGAGAACTGTTTAATTTCTTTGACTCCCAACTTGTAGCTCTGTGCAGCAGCAAGGGAAAAAACATGTATATATTTGTGCAGTGTGAGGTTAGACACCTTGGAAATAGTGCATACAGTGTGCATACACCCATAATGAGTGATAAAGGCTTGAATCTCCTTTTATATAGCTGCTGTGATTTGGGATTACTTCACTGGCAGCCAGTGCATTTCAGTGACTGTTAAACTGCTGAAGATCAGGAAGGAACCTGGGCCATGAAAATAGCTCAGGCAGGACAACAGAGGGGTTTGCAAGCTGCGCCGGCTGCGTTTGGTCTAGTTTTGCAGTGTTGGAGGTCTGGCTCTGTATGACTGAAGTTAAAGGAAACATTGCTACAGACTGGTAGAGCATGGGACAAACTAGCCCCATGCCTTACTAGTCCCAGCTAGGCGTCAGGTCAGCAGTGATACTGCCATGCATTAATGGAAACTGAGATAATGTTTCTTTCCATTCTGTTTGTAAAGAGAGAGGGTTTGTGTTTGGGGTTTTTTAAATTGCAAAATACTAGCACAACCACTTTGAAATTACTAGGTTTGCTGTTTGTTCAGTATTGTTTGATATGTGTTGCCAAAAGGTTAAAGTAATCCAAAGCAAGTGACCCAAGCAACAGGACTTTGCAGGGGGCACTGGTTTAATGAAACTTTGTCTGCTGTGTGTTGGTATTGTGGGCATTGTTTATTTGGATTTATTTGTCAATCCACCTTATTAACAGCATTTAATTTGAAAAATAAACTATGAAATAACCAAAAAAATCAGATTACAGCACTGAAAGTATAGAAAGGGCCATATACAGGCAACTGTGCTTTGAGGTTACATACACAGCATGAGTGGATGTAATGTATGTGGGAGAAGATGCTCATGTGATAGAGGGATAGGTAGATCTGGGATTTGAGAAGCCTTTGTAGGATGGAAGAGGAGGAACATGTCTATGGGAAAGGGGGGGGTGAAGTGGTGGGGCTGTGGACAGGCCCAGGTTGGGCAGCATGGTTTTTCAGAGTGGTAAATATTACCCAAGGGTGTAGTATGGAGTGATATGCCCAAAGAGGGGCCCGTTGTGTGAGTTCACATGGTCTGTGTCTGCCACTGTCTGGCTCAGCGTTATCTAATCTACCATTGTGCTGTTCAAATGTTGAGTGCTTCATGCTGGCCAGTCGGTAATTTCATCCTCGAAAGGGAACCCCACTTTATTTTGCACACATGCACAGTATGTGGATTTCTGTATGAGTGAGAGAATGCGTGCCTAAAAGCTGGGCTGCTATTCAGTTCCCCCTCTCATTTCCCTCTCAGAAACTGCCGCTGGTGACAAACAGTGCTTGATTTACAAGCGTTTTGTGATTCTCAACTGCTGTTTGCTTCTGATCAGAGGCCACAGAAATCTCCAGCTGTACTTAACCCGCACTCACCATATCCAGTGCGTCATCTGTGAAGGCACCCAGCTGCTCGAAAGCATCCAAACAACTTCTGGGCCCTGATAATATATAATTGAGCTCAATGGGCACAGAAAAGATTGTTGTTCTCTATAGAAAGGACTGAAAAATGATGTGTTGCTTTCTGTGTCTGTTGTTCTGCACTGCACATCCCCCCCAGGTTTAATGAAGTTTCTGAATAGGCCCTTTGGATTCCTTGAAAACACACACAAAAACAGGCACATAATGTGAAATCCAGAGCCATTCACAAAACCAAGCACGATGACAGGATGCAGCTAACATTCTCTGAGCGAGGCGAGGGGCTGTGCTCCGCGGCACGCCGAAGCAAACACCTGCATTCATTGATCAGCCGCTTGTAGAAGCTGCCACTTTACTGAAGATTTGCCTGCAGTGACGTGTCACGGGCGTTTCCCCCCCTTATAATCACCAGTTTCACCTGCAATTTTTCAATAAGCTATTGAATTATACCTCTCTAAATGATACACTGCAAATCCAGCGGGTCCTAATTGCTAATGATGGTTCTGAAAGACTTTCATTTGACTGTAATTAGGTTTGCAAGCAATCAGCTGCCCTTATCAGAATTGAAAACACATATAATGTAAAATACGGGCTGGTGGGAATGTAGCGTTTTCTTAAAAGGAAGAGGGAAGAGGAAGATGTTTTATTAGCAGAAGCTGTGACATATTTTAACACCTTGAAAACATCATGTGTGAAATTAATTCTGTTCAGTATTATACCATCTGGCAATGTTATTGTTCTGTATATATTGCCATGTAAAGTGCGCTTTTTTCGTCTGGGTATGGGCCTGTGTTTGAAATAGTAATGAGTCAAATTGATTACTAAGGATGTTATCCCTGCTAGATAGGTTAAAAATACATATTGGGAAATCCCATGGACTCAAAATGGCCTCCCTGTGGAGAGCTTCGCTTGCAGGGCTGATGAAATTGGAGGAAAAGGGCCTTGGTTTTGCCATGCCCTTCTCCTGTGAATGAGTACATATGCTCGAAGGTAGGAGAAACTCTATCCAGGTATTGTTTATTGAAGCTGAAGTAGAAAATGCCTGTGTCTTAGACTCAGTACCATGATGATTGTTAATAATATACTACTATTTTGATCCTGTCTGTATGCTCCTGCATTAAACACCCAGCGCAGAGCCTCCTGTGAGAGCTAACAGGCATTAGTGGCTTGTGTCTTCAGGCTCCAGCGTAGGCAGAGTGAGTCCCCCTTTGTAGACACAGAAGAATATAAGCTTACAATGTGGTTACAGTCTGATGTTTGCCCACTCTGGCTAAAATATCGACTGTTTGGCAGCGTGGCCGGTCTCTTAACCAGGACTCAAACGTGGGCATTCGTACCTGATATGGTGACCAGTGCAATTAGCGTGATAGTGTTACTTCTAGATGCTAGAGCTTGTACAGCAAAGGCAGAGCATGGAAGAACTTAGGTCATATCTAGAAACAGGAATAAATGGTGGGATATTAGTATCTCCGATGTTTCTCTGAAGCTGATGGTGTGAGCTGATTGCACGTGGGATGCGGCAGAAGTCTTCTTCTGCCTCCTCTGCTTTCACCTACCATCGCTGTTGTGTTGCAGGTGATCAGGCTTGTAAGAAAATGAGCAATGTTGGCATGTTTTTATTTCTAATGCAAATTTTGCCACTGCTTTGCGATCCGCCCTGCTGCATCTCAGTTTGTCTTTCGGCTCCAGTTTATGCAGCTGTGAAATGGAGTTGCCAAGGGATGTCACCACCCTGTCACCAGACCAGGTAACGCTGTTGGGAGAAAGTGCCCCTGTGTGCACCACTCACCCACTCCATCCAGTGTAACAGAAACTCCCAGCAAATTCCAAACTGAAAATAGATTAGAAACAGTGGCTTTTGGGCTAACCTAATTATGTTAATCAATTAGATATCTTGAGAATAATAATAAAAAAAAAATTCCTGTGCATGGAGCAGTTGTTGTCTCCCACGATTATCTTTTTTTCTTTAATGTTGGCACCCTAATTTAATTGAAAACTTATTATTATTAAAGGTGATGTATTGGGAAGTGAACCATATTTTAAATGCGCAATGCAATCAATTGCTGTCTTAAAAGTTCCTAAGCATGTTACCAATAAGGAATTAAGCAAAAAATTAATTTCAACTGAGGCTGCTTGGATGTAAATTAAGCTCTGTCTTAAGTGATGTAAGACAGTGTAATAAAGTGACCATATTGAATTAAAAAAAAATAAATCTTCCAGCACTTTTTAGATTTTTTTTTTTTGGTATTCTACAAATAACTTAAAACTAAACCAAGACTTCTGACCTATAGGTTTGCCTGTGTATTAACTGGAAGCACAGCAGTTCATCCTCAGATTTGTTACGAAAAAATTGAAGTGTTGAAGCTATGTTACTTAATTCTTCTTTTTTCCTCCACAAACTCTGTATTCACGAAGGGAGGAGGTGTAAGAGTGTGTATTTAAATATGGCTGTAGCATCCAACAGCGCACTTGTGGGTGTGCAGCATCTTTCTGGTGCAGGGCCTGTCAGCGGGGAGCAGGGGCCTGTGTGCTGGTGCTGTTCCCACTGTAACACCCAGTCGGGCAGGCAGACAGGCACAGGGCGGCTGTGATACCCCGCTGCAAGCACTGCGCTTTGGGAAGAGCTGTGGGAGCAGGAGAGCAGCCTCAGGAGCATATCAGGTTCCTGCGTGACGCTTAGGCTCTTAGTTAGGCTTTTGTAGCCTTAGGTCCAGCTCCTGAGTGCCATCACTCCACGGATTCAGGGGCACGGACCTAGGCTATGTGCTTGAAAAATGTGTAAGGACACTTTTAAAGTGTCAGTGAACAACACTCGGAGGAACTGTTTCCTTACCAAGGAGTGTGGAAGGCTCCCTAGTTTGGCCTTTCCAAGGGGAAGATGACAGGTGGGAAAAAGAGGCAATTCCTTGAATTCAGTAAGTGGGATATTTTCCTATCTCTTTGTAAACTAAAGGCAGTACTCCTGCTTTTGTAGCTGACTCGTTACAGCCCTTCTGAAGAGGAGGGAGGCTGTAATTCCCCTAGGTCTGAACAGCTGCATTTTTGGCTGAGATTTATTAGAAGCGGAAAGTAAACGGCAGCATGAGTGGCAGTGTTACCGCAGCCTGGTAAGCTAAAGCAGTGTGAAATTCGGGTACTGAGCTTGCACGATTGCTTTCACAGTTTGCAGTGGTTTGTGGCGCTGTTGCGGAGTTTTGGAGCCTTCCCTGGGTTTAGCCTGGCAGTGGCCGTGGAGGGGCAGCTCTGGCCAGCCCCAGAGGCCACCTGCATCCCCAGAGGCTGCATGCTCCCACCACGGTGGCATGGTGTTGATGAAAGAAATGTGTGTGTGTGCATTGCTAAATTTTCTGCTATTTATTTCATTTCAGCAAAAATGACCTGTGAATAAAGCTCAGGAAAATTATTGATAATCGCCCTCAACCCTGAGGAGGTTATTCTCTACTTTGTGTGGTTTCACAAGTCGGAATGTTGCATTTCTATAAAATTAAGACATTTTAAATTTTGTTTGTGGAGCTCCACTGAAATGGAACAAACCTTTAAATATAAGTCCCCATTTCCTGCATTTAACCAATTTTCATAGTATATGAACTATATGCGTTAGGAAAGCCTCTTTTGTTATTAGCAAAAATGCGACATAGCTTTATTTTTTTATACTGAGCTTGCTGTACCCTTAAATAATTCAAAGGGATATTTTGAATCGGTTCTATTGCCAGTTAAAGAATGCAATATGGCCATTACTACATAAGGCCATGACTCCTAAAACAGACAAAACAAACTTGTCTTTTTGTCCTGACCTTTCCCTGGAACAATTTTCTCTGCTCAATATTAAAATACAGTGAGGTTATATGAGTGAAAATTAAAGAGTTACCCTTAAGTAAAAGTTGCTGTTGCTAAAAGGAAAAAAAAAAAAAAAACTTAATAGAAGATGAACTGCAAAAGTTACTGTGGTTTTGCATTTCCGGTGCTGTTGGAAGTTTGCCTCTAATATTGGCAACACCGTATAGGCTATGACAAAATACATACTCCTGATGCTTCTAACTTTCCACTTCTTAATAGGCAGTGTAGGATCAGTTTCAGATGTATCCTTTTGTATTGGATCAGCTATTGGAAAGAGTATTCACTCCAATGTGAATGGACTTTCTTGAAGAATTCCTAAACTTGTACTGAAATCCACCCTTAGGAAAGTGCACAAGCATGTTCTTAGCCGTAGCTGCTTTCCTGATGTCTATTTTCTTACACTGCTGATCTCTGTGAGCAGTTACAGTGACCCGTTTTCAAGAAAATTGAACTTTCTCCAATTAAAGAAGAATTGCTATTACAGTTTAATCACAGTTCCTCCTAGTATGGAAGACACCAGCAGAATGTTCTCTCTGTGGTCCAGCAAAATGAAGACATAGAAATAAGACGATAGCCTTTCTAGGTCTGTCCCACGTGTGAACATCTGGTGAGATCTATTTAAGGTGAGGGAAAAGTTTGGCAAAAGACAGCATGGGTGTAAACTGGCATAAAACGTTAGCGGGAAGTTAAGCTTTCAACCCAAAACCTAGTGAGATCTTGCAAGAAATTGTGGGAGGAGGAAGCAGGAAAATAACTGCTTTGCAGGCACAAGTTGATATAGATTATATAAAAAGAAAGAGCTATATGCTGTTAAAGTCTCTGACAGCAGAGAGCTGAATCACTGACCTCGAAGTTCCCATGTACTGTATGCCTGTTTGCCTTCCCAGTTAGAGTTACAAATAGACATAGGAACCTGCATGCTTAAGAAAGAAGAATCGAGTTCAAAGAAGAATCGAATTCCCTCTCATGCAGCTCTTTTCTGCATGAGCAGAGAAACAAGACAGAGAAAACCCCAAGTTTTCTCATAAAATGCTGTCAGGCCTAAGCCCGGCTCACCCTGCTAACCCTCTCCCCCAGTCTCCCAAGGCTAAAGTCCTTAAATTAATAAAAATAGTAAAGCTGAGAATGGGTGTAGAACTGGAAACTGGTGTTTAATACTTTTAAGAGATTTCAGGTTGGCTTTGCTTAAATATCTTAGTAAAGATCTTTTAATCACAAAGCAGGTGGATTTTGTCCTAGCCATATGAGGCAGTAAACATTTGGTGCATGAAAATTTTCCATGATACTCTTTTATTTTTGCCGACTATGCTCACCATTTCCTTCTGAACAGGTTTTACTCTGATCTAGTTGAACAAAAAAAATCTCATACTCTTATAAATAAAAATCAAGTGCCCAAAGCAGGGAGAGGGTTAATGAAAATGGAAATTCTGTTAAAATTACTAATCAATCTGTTTAATGTTTTATAGTCTCCCCTCCCCCTAACACATGTTCTTCTCTTGTAAAGCACCTTATTGCTTCCTGCTTGTTTACCGGCTTTTAGCAAGTCAAGCAGCTTTCAAATTGCTTTGATGTTAATTATAGAACTTGTTCAATAGGGCTTGCTAGGTGAAGGAAAATAGCTCATATGTTTAAGAAAATAAATAAATATACAGACAAGTGCTCTGTGCTTTGATTCTGAAGAAGGAAATTACAAGATACTGATGACTTAGTGTTGTGTTGTCAAATAAAGGCTATATTTGGGCGGCATGCTGCTCTTGGTTTGCAAGATTTGATATGAGTTGTCTTCACTTCTCTTGATGATAACAGGGAACTATGTGCTGAGGACTGATCCTCGTAATTGTAAAAGGAATTGAGTTTCAATACCTCTTGTGCCAAAGTAAAAGAATCAAGAAGCAGGCATTTTGCCTTAGCCCACAAAAGCTGTTACCATACACTACCCCATTGGATCGCGGGTTATCCCGGCTGTTCCATTTGTTCTGGTGTGAACTCTGGTCCAGCCTGAGCTGCACTTTCAAGCGTTGTTGCAATAACGTTTTAGCTGCAGCTTCGTTTGGGGATTTACAAAAAATGCTCTTAAAATTTGGAAAAAACTCTAGCTGTCTCTGAATAAAACTGCCACATATGCAGATCTGAATTGGTCAGTCAAGGTCAAGACATAAACCCCCTGAAAGAGAGCATTAGGTAGTGGTGTCAGGGTGAGAACTGAGGATCGGGACCGCTGCCCTCCGGCCACGGCTGTGTGCTCTATGGTCTCTGGCAAGTCACATTTACCCATGTTCATCCTGTATGTAAATTGTGTTTAATCATAAAGAACTTGTCTACCGATTCCTAATCAAGGCGTAAAAGCCTAATCGGAGAATTTGTGCAGTGTTTGGAGATTTTCAGATGAAAGGTTCGGTACCTGTGTGAGAAATGAATATTAATAATTTCTAGTACAAAGCACCGTAGCCATTACAGCTGACTGTGGAGTTTGACAAAAACCAGTGCTGTGTTGAACGACTGGAGAGTACCTATCAGGAAGCGATGTAAAAACTTTAGCTCATTAGTGGCATTGTATTTATAAATTAGTAACAATACACAGAGGAGGAGGGTGGAAGGTGTATCATTACAAAATGCGTTTGAAAGATTTGAAGTAAAATTTGGGGTCTGATGTTTCCTATAAGAAACGCAGTATTTTCGGTGATGGAGAGCTACGATTTTCAGTATTAAGGCTTGTGCTTCCAATGTTTTAAATGAACCTGTGCTTTAGTATGCAATAAATACCGAAAACAACCCCCTCAAACTTTGTTCTTCATAATAATGATACATTTTGATATAATTATTACTGGTGTGCTATTCCTGTTCTACAGTAGGTACCAGTGGGTGTGTTGCTTCTAGAAGCAGTAAGTGGCATGGCACCTTGCATACTGTTTTAGAGTGATCATAAAGCATTTCCTGGAGTAGAACTGTATGAGATTGTAACATCGCATTGGGGGAAAGAGACCTTACCTATCAATAGCAATGCAAGGCTTGTAATTTTACGTCTTTCTAATTTAAATCATGAAAATCTGTTTTTCATGAATAATTCAGAGATCTGATTTAGTAGAATTATTTCCAGCCCATGTATATTAAACAGCCAACCTGCTATGTCAGTTCTGTTTAAGAGACTGTGGATGGGGGTTTTCTCTTTCCCGCAAAAATGATCATCTTTGTCTGTTAGAAAATAAAGCTGCTGTGGTATTTTGTCCTTTTTGATTGCATGAGGATTTTTCTTTAAACCTCGTAGGCTAAAATTCAAGCTGAAGAAAAATAAACCCCTTACTACAGGAGCCCCTAGAATTCAATTTGGAGAGAGTAAACCTTGTACTATATCCATTAGGAAAATGGCAGTATTCTTCCAGTTCCTGATGTTATTCAATTACTTACCCCGCTTCCTGCTTTTAGCGTAAACTGTATATTTTAGCTCATGACCTTTGACAGCAAATTGAATCAGAAGTGGAGATGCCATGAAAGTTTTTTTTTTTAAAGACTCTTTAAAAGCATTGATGTGTAGGAAATTTTGGGGTTTGTTTTGTTTTTTAATAAGCCTCACTGTGGATTTTGTAATACAGTGCATTTTCCTTGGAAAAAAAGAAATTTAAAATTAATGTCCTTCCTTATTTGCCTTGGAGAACAGCAGAGTCTGCATAGCTGCTCTTGTTAGTGCATGCCTGCTGAAATTAGCATTGCATATTTTAGTTAATACCAATAAAAGTGGAGCTTGTTTAATTTAGAATCAAACCCTTGTTTAGATTGGATTAGCACTTTAAGAAAAATATTTAACTTGTAAAATGATGCTATTGACACAAAGTGGTTACAAGTCCAACATCATCCTGGGCTTTGTTTCACCACTGTCATGGCCTTTCTCTTCTTGCCTGCTCCCCACTCACAGGTTTTTATAGCTTTTAAATGATTTTATGCAGTTTAAAGCATTATAATGGAATGAAAAAAAGGTCTTTTTTTGTGTAAAGTCATCAGAACAGCATAAACTGAGTCTTTTAAGGGTGAGACAAGCCCTTTCATGGCTTTTATCTTGCCCTAGTTTTACTCTCTTGGAAATACAGGCTTCATGTTCCAAAGCTTCTCAGCACCACAGTTAACCAAGTCCCAATGCCAAACTGACTTAAAGTACTTGGGAGTCAAAGTCTTAATAAAAACTGGTGGGATTTAGGGTCTTGATTGCCTCTGTGGATATTGACATTTAGTCAAAATCTGTTTCTCTTTTACTGATTTTACACTGCCCTTCAGGAAGGGAAAGTCAGCCCTGCCATGCCGACTGTACTGGAGCTGCAGTTGTGTGGGTAGTAAGAGATCTGAGACATCACCTGGACAAACCACACAGTTTCTCATTTGTATAAGATTTTAAATTTTCAACATCTCCAGGTTGTCTGTCCCTTAAAAAAGAAGGAGGGGGGTTGTACAGAAGGGTTTGGACTAACAGTGCTGCAAGTACCCTCTCGCAACAAGAGAGGCAAATCTTTACATACGGTGTTCTCATCTTTAGCTCCTCCTAGATTGTAGCTCATTTACCAGCTTTCGATCATACTATTTCCCTTACACTTGTGAATAGTGTGAACACAGAAAGAAACCCAAACCAATGTATTCATCTGAAGCTTTCCAACACAGGTACCCAAACCTACCTAAAACTCTGCAGAAACCATTGGTAAGATCATCAGTGCTGCCCCGGTCAGCCAGCCCAGCCATACCCTGTTCCCCGCGCCTGATGAAACTTCTCACGCACGGTGTTCCCTGAGCTTTTCTATTAACAGTTGAATGAGACTTTAATAGTTCTTAGCTTTATCTGACCAGAATGCCTTCATGTCATAGTTCCCCCCAAATTTATAATTTTTACTAATCCTGTGTCTTTATAGAATAATGACATTTTGAGAGGAGTAAGAGCCCATTGGTGTGTTCAGAACTTGCACTTGGATTGACCTTGAACAGAACTTGAATTCAATAAGAAAAAATCAGGAGATGTCTTAAATTTGTTTCTTGCAACATAAAGAAGTGGACACCCCCTTTCCTTCCCTCAGTTACAAAAGCAGCCTGCCCCTCACCCCAGCTGTTGTGGTATCTACTTGCACTGGAAGTGCAATTTCTTTTTCTGCAATGAGTTGCAAAATTTTCAGGCCTGTACACAATGCTAAGTTGTATTGTGGTCTGTGCTAGGAGAGAGCCTGACTTTTCTGCATATGTATTTGTCTAACCTGGTACAAGAGCTTTGTTGCTTTGGGTTGTGTTGTTCTGCAGGCTGTTCCAAGATAACATTTAATTCTTTCTTGTTCTGGCTGCAGCAATGCCAAGTATTTGTTGAACATCTGTCAGTGTGTTCAGATTATTAACCTAACTTCTGCTCATTTATGTTAATAAAAACATTTGAGCTTCATAACAAGCATGTGTAACAGTTCCTCACACTACTAGTCCCACTGAAATCCAGCTGAGAGGCTTGACACAATCTTAGCCCAACTGGCAAAGTGTTGGCAATTCCTCCTTCAAAAGCGTTGCTGCGTTTTCTGTGCTGCCAGACCTGGAAGGTGGCACAGCTTATAAATGGTTGTATTTAATATTCAAACTCTGAAGCTCATATTTTGGGACAAACTAGAAAATACGGGAAATGGACACAGGAACTGTTTCCAAATTTGGCATCTGTAATCAGGAAGTTGTGGTCTGTCGCATGGGTGCAGCGTGGTGCCTGTTGGCCGTTGTGTTAAAATGCCAACAGCAGTGTGTTGAGGAGCTCAGAGTAACAGAAAGCTGATGAGAGCAGGACCCAAAAGTGCTCTTCTCGGATCTGCCACGGAGGCAGGTCCCTTTAGTCCAGAGGCTGTAGGATCTGCATCCTTGGGGATTTCCACGTCTCCCCATAGCAGCCTGATCTTTCCTGAGCTGAGTCAGCCTTGCTTGGAGCAGGGCTTGGGTGAGGTTACCCCCACGGGCCCCTCCAACCAAAACTGTTGTGTGTCACACTGAGCAAGTAATTTCATTTCTGGGAACAGAAACTGCCGTTTACTACAGTTATTTGGTGTCTACTATTGGGCTGCTAATGTAATATGTATAACAAACAACCCTGAAGCCAGCAGGGGAAATGGTCCCTGTGTTTGCATCTCCAAAGGTCTTCACTTCAGTGTTAGCACACAGTTTTTACAAGCTGAATTAAAGGACGGATCTCTTTTGGACTACATGTAGTCTGCTGGGCAGCGAAATGCACTTGGAGCCATTCTCCCAAGTCCTATATTCTTTTACTACAGATACTATTAATAAAAGTATTAATTACACTGTTCTGGAATTAGGATTTTGTAATGAAACCTCAAACAGAAAACTCAAGCCAGGTTGGCCAAATGTCATGAAACACTCAAACTGGAGCTGCGAGTAAAATAAAAGTCTGAGTTGCTTTAAGGTTTACAGTTAAAAGTATGTAAAACTTTTCAGCTTGTCCAAGTTTTGACAGAAAACCTTGCAGTACTTGGCAGGCCTGGCTGGGTTTCCTTAAGTGTGAAATGCAAGATAAAACTGGTGACTCGGAGCCAAGCACAATGAAACGAAAAGGTTTTCCTGAAACAAAGAGAAATGGAGATGCACAGATTTTTCTCACAGCTCTTCTTCAAATCCTAGCCCGGTGCAATGGGGTGCGCTGGCTGGAGCATCCCCAAGCGCAGCATGGGGGTGCTGTGGGAGAAGGTGCAACTGGAAGAAATACTTGGTCCAGTGACGCGGCTGGCGAGTATGGCTCTGCTGACTTCAAGGCAGCTGGGGTGTTTTATGCCAGCTGAGGTTTTTGCCCTTTAAGTTACTGTTTAGTTGTAGAGTGAGCACAGAAGTGAGATAAACTCTTACAGACTTTCTTGCTGCCTTGTAATGCGTACAGCAGTACCAACATACAAGCTGTAATTAAAAGCCATTTTGAATACATTTCAAATGTTTGACTTGGATGGGAGGGGAAAGACAATTTTCTCTCTGTCCTTCCTTTCACCCTTGAACTGGGACTTCTACAGCCTGTTAGGCGAAATGAAGAACTTTTTTTCATTTTTGATCCAGAAAGGCTTTTTAAGAAAAAGGAGTGGTTGTTAAAGTATTTGGGAAGATTCTGCTGACAGCAGATAGAGTTGTGTTTGCACATGCGGGGAGCAGGGGGAGTCAGCCATTTGACATTTCTGTTCATCCAGTACACTCCAGAATTCTGATTATTTACAATATTTTTAATCTATTTGAATACTTCAGTGCTTAGACTATTCAATTTTAAGGACTTTTAAGGACTTTGACTTTCCTCTTTTTTTTTTTTTTTTTCTTTTTAATGTCCTGATTGAAATTTTGTGCTAACAGGGCTGGGTTGGGGTCAGAAGGAGGTAAAGAGCAGTCAGTGGGTTTTTATCCAGAGCCCTTTTATCTATGATTGGAAGAGTTTAATTTTTTATTTTTACACAAGACTGTGTAACTCTTATGGAAATTACTGCTAGCTCTTTCAATGTGAAGCTTGCTCATGCTAATGAAAGCAGTTTCCCAGGGACTTCCCAGTTTCTTCAGCGGACTTTTGGAGAAGGGAGGAGGACGTGTTTCCACTAGTAACTGTGCTGGGGCAGTTGGCTTCTTTGTCATTAACTGCCTGAGTATGATGAATTGCAGCTAGTTTCCTCTACCACCAGGTTATCTCCACTGTAACATTTTGTAGTGACTTTTGTAGTCAAAACCAGTTTGTAAAGCAGGGGAAACACTCCTCGCACATCCTAACCTAATCAGTAATACAACTTGCACCCTTGAGATGGGCTTTGCTGAAAATCTAGGAATGTGGACATTGCCCAGCTTTCTGTGATTTTTGCCCCGAGTTGATTAACCAAATCTTTTGAGTGTTGTAATTTTTAGATCTCTGATCTCAGTAGGGTAAATAGGTTTGCAATCTGTGACTTTAAAAAGATGCTTCAGCCAAAGAAACCTAGTCTGGCACCTTAATGCCACGGCTGTTTGGCTTTGAGCACGCTGCTATCGCCTCTGCCAGTTGCCCCGTGGACTTGGGGGGAGCAGTTTTTTCCTCTGCTTGTCCTTCAGCCAAGTATCTGTGTTTGCAGCATACGTAGGGACTGCAGGTAGAACACCTCCACGAGTGGTGCTCCAGTCGTGCCTGGAACTGATGCAGTGTAGACGTTAACAGCCCTTCCTTAGGAGGGCTTCGCTTGTCCTTCCATGTAACCTGCTCCTCCTTCCCACTTGCTGCTCCTTCTTTAGCACCAACACATTGTGCATGATGGCATTTATTTGTCTTTCAGTGAACTCAGAGCGGACTAAATAGATACTAGACTTTTCAGTAGGTGGGAGTGTTTTCTGTTGGCGTTGGTCTGCCGTGCCGGAGGGGTGCTCATCCCCGCTCCCTCCCCTGCGCGGCGGCGGAGGGGCCGCTCTGGAGCCGCCTCCTCGGCAGGGCTGTGGCTCCCTCTACGGACCGAAGCGGCAAAGTGCGGGGTCCTTGCTCGGAGGACACCTCGCCCTGCGGGCTGCAGCCAAAACCTTCCCGTCCTGTGGGTTGTTTTCGTATTTGTGGTTTTTTTTTTTTTTTTTTTTTACCTTCTTTCCCCTCCCCCCCTTCCCTTTGGCAAAGTAATAGGGAAGGGTTTGGGTTTTGTTCTGGTTTTGTTTTCAGTGGCGTTGCAGGAATGCTGCAAGTAGCAGATTCCAGTTTTGATCAGACAGAGGTTAACTGGTCTCCCCTGGCTGCCTCCTGATACCCGAACAAGCAAAAGAAAAAGCAAACAGATAGAAATGGCAGTTACAGGATCAGCTGACAGGGTATCAGAGTTCCACAATATCCTAGGTTTATTCTTTTATCTCACCAAAGTAGGACAAAGATATTGCAGCTCTTGCTGTGGCATTTATCGGCATTGCTTGTGCAGGGCAGCTGTTTGACTCCATGCATTGAAGTCAGTGCGAATCTGAAAACATTCAGAGCCTTCGTACAGGTCTGATTGCAGGATTGGAACTGAAAGTGTAAATATTTATTGACAGGCAAGAGGCTGAAGGTGTGACTTGCTAAGAGTCAAACATGCCTTACAGTGCTATTTGAAAATAGAAAATCTGTGAGAGAAAAGCAGACCTGTGAGAAAAGCCTCTCCCCCTTTGCTGCTGTCTGCTCAGGCTGAGTTTGGCTGTAACTGGCTTGGAGTGAGTGATGAATCCTTCTCCCACTTCCAGTAAGACTTTGGTTAACACTAAATTTGTTAAAATTTTTGAGATAGTGATAGGAGCCTTTCTTGGAGAACCAGAAACGACATTTCTAAAGGTGTTGCTAGCCCCCTTCTTCCTTTGGGCAGTAAGTCACGTGGCCAATAAATGGGAGTGTAAATGCCAATACTGTTAATTGCTTTCCTGTTCCTGGAAGAGGAAAAGAATGGAGGAAAGGTTTTGTGTTGGAAGATCTGCACAGTCTGGTGCGAGTGACAGCCTGTCTCAGCACCCTGAGGGGTCGCTGCCAGGAAATGACAAAAATCAAGGAGCAGGGAAGTCGTGGGAAGCTGGCAGAGCCCAGCAAGCTGTTGGGGTCCCCCTGCTCCTTCTCTGAAGCTCGTGAGAGCTTTGGCTATTAAGACCTATTTGTAGAGGGACTGTGATCACATTAAGCATCTTCACAATCATCTGTGGGTGTTACTGTATGTGGCTGAAGCTTACAAAAGCAACATTAGCTCCCTGTTGTCACCACCTCAAATACGATCTTTCCGAGTGACTAGCTGAAATGTGGAACTACAATTTTATTGGCTTTACAATGCCATCAGCAGCAGGAGAACTGACAAACTATATTTTGCCTGTGGTCAGCCTTACTAATGTATTATTTGGCTGTGATTATTTTTTAATGGTCTAAGAAGTGTAGAAACATTGCAATGTGGCTGGATGGGAGTGGTGGATATCACTAATTATAACATCTACATTATAAATATGGATAAAGTTGAAGGTTAAAAGTTATATGTCTTTTTTAGTGGAGTAACTACTTATATGGAGTGCAGTAAGAAATGTATATTAATGGTTTTCTCTTTTTTGCAAGCATTTAGAGAAATGCCATGAAGTTGGTAAAGGACACGTCTCTAGTAAACCTGCTATAACTATGGCAGCTAAAGAATAGCTGTTTCACATCTTTCTCCCCCATTCCCCCTTTACTGATGAGGAGCAGAGTCCTGACAGATCCAGCACTTTGACCTTCTGGTTGGATTCTCTGGTGTCTAATATGGAATAAGCTTATGCTGCAATCTGTCTTACTGTGGATATAATTTATGCTATTCTCCTCTATTTTGATGCTTCCTTTCAGGATTCAGTAGTCATCTAGTATCTGAGATCACTCCTCATCAGTCAAATCTGGTTGCAATTAATTTTATAATGTAAAATCAACATAACTTGCATTAAATTTGATAGGGTAGGTGAGCTGAAAACCTGGAGATTGACAGTTAATTTGTTAGGCTGAGCTTTTCATTTCAGCCTATTGAAATGGAGGTCTTCCAGGTAGACTGGTAGGCTTAAATCGGTGCATTCAAATGTGCATCAGTACTTAATTTTATTACCTCGAGGACAGGACACCAAAAGGTTGATTCTGCTTCTGGAAGTGCTGCAGTTTCCGTGCAGTGTGTCAATGACCTGCAGCTGGACTCACTGTATCCTGCTGGATTTGAATTGCGTCTCGGCTCTCCATTGAAGCACTGTGGTCACTCCAGTTCTGTTCTGGGAGGAGAAAAAGGAATACCAGTGGCTCTTGGCTGCCTGTATTAGCCTGACCCCCTTGAGCTCCCAGGTGTGTTAGAGGGCTATGGGGCTGCCCTGTTTAAAGCTCGGTTATGTCCCCAGGAGCAAGATGGACAGTGGAGTACTCTGCCCTGGGCACAGAGATTATGTAAAGCTCTTATACCCACCCTCTGGTAGCTTTCCCTGGGCAAGGAATATTAAGACAACCATTTCCATCCATTTTTAAGATGCCTAAGTGCAGTAAAGGGCTCTTCGTATAACTGAAAATTGTGGTGTATTACACTGCTGAGCAGGCAAGCGAGTCGTGCTCTGGAGACATCTGTGTTTTATTGATAAAGATTGAAGTGCAAATGGTGCTTTGCTATCCCCCTTGCTTCAAGGCAGTATCATGAGCTATCTTAATATTGAAATATCTTGTTATTTTACTACTTTGAACTCAAGGGTGAGCACAAGACAAAAGACTCAAAGGGGAAACTCAGACAATAATGTGTTTATGTGAAAAGTGGATTTTAAAGCTTTGAAAAGGTTGTAATGCTCTTCTACCTTGAGATGTTAATGCTGAAACTTGAAACATAGCACAGTATCATTAGCAATTAAATGCGCCTGTGTACTCCTCTTACATCTTGTAAGGCTCTTACAATTCAAAAGGGAGATGTACACACATCTAATAAAATAATGATTTTGAAAGCAGAGTTCCAAAGCCCTGTATGCAGTTCACAGACAGCATCTTCATGCCGGGTGTATTTGTATAAGGTTTTAGAATAAAATTAATTGCCCCGGGCTTTGGACTTGTAAAGGATTGACTTTTGTTCTTTACCTGTGTGTTGTTGGTACTTTGCCTTTCTATGCCTCTACTCCAGTGGCTTTTGTGCCAAGATTTTAACTTAATTTTATTTTCTGTCTTTGAATTGCTTATACCATTCTCTTGGTGGCAAAAATTATGTGTAAATAGATAGATATACAGATAACTTCTTCAAGAAGTTAATTACGTATTTTAAGTAGCATATACAAGATTACATATGTAAATATGTATATGCAATGAAGAAAGCATTTTAGTAATAAAGTAAAAATACTTCTGAATCCTGTCTTTAGAAGCCAATAGCTGAGCAGAGTGCATCGGAAATACATTTTTGGTGAATGTGTTTATTCCAGCTATGAGTTTTACTATTTTTGACACCTGTTTTGTGTTTATTTTGCTAAAACAAAATTGTGTGTGTGCATGTATATGTGCACATATGTATGTTTATTATGCACATGATGTATTTGTTACAGAAAATGTAATGTAAACATACAAAAGTTCACATTACTTTAAATACTGAGCTTAACTGTCAACCACAAAACATATTTGCAAACTCTTTCAACATGTGTAACATATACAGTCCTAATTAGAAACATTACAATAGCAGAGATGCCCATATGTTAGTGGTAATTATGTTGAAAGAGTTTGTCTTGTGGCTCAGAATTAAGCTTGGAACGTGCAATGTGAACTGTCACACGTTAGGATTTTGTAATATGCCTTTAAAACGTATATATGACTAATTTGGCATGCCCATATTGTGTTAGATTAATTAAAGATGAGGGTTTTTAATGTGGTGGTCATTTGATAGGAGGGGAGGTAGTGTTTAATGTATATTCCTAACAATGTTATTGAAGCATTGTCCTCAAAAGGCAGTGTTGCACATTTTGTATATGCACTGGACCTTTTATATATGTTATTTTTAGGAAATCTGGAGGAAATGTATGTAGGTATGTCATACTACGAGGCACACATGAGCAAATTTTGTCCATGGCAAGCTACAGTCATTTTAGAGCATGAGCTATAGTGTGTATCCCTCTGGTGCACATATAAATGGATATTTATGGAAAGCATAATTTCCAACAGAATAATTAGAAATAAATTTATGAACGGGTCAGAGCTCTGCATCAAAAGAATGTTTTAAAGTAATTAGTTATTTCTTTAGCACAGTTGTGACCAGCTTGCACTGTACTTTGTCAGTTTAAATATGCTTACAACAGGATGCAAGTCTAGCAGTAAATGTGTATATTTAGTTTTCCATTATATATGGGCAAATAATAATAACTGTGAAGATAAAGACAGTGGCTACAGCAGTAGATAATGTGTTTTTGTGATAAATACAACTAGGTTTACCATTTGTTCTGCCTTATCTCAAACATGTCCTGTGGTTTCCATATCCTTCAAATCAGTGTGAAACAGAAGCAAGTTGTGCTCCAAAAAGAGACAAGCAATTTGTAACACCGAAGTGATGTTTTAGGTGAAATAATGTAGAACATGTTTGTATGCTATGAATAAACAGTCTTTTATTAATAGCACAAAAAATGTAGCACTTTAAGTGTGCGACGTGCCGGTATTAATCTAGAAGTGTTCAATTCATAGGTTTAACATCTTAAATAAGATGGTATAGTGTTTTGCTGCTGGCAAACAGTAAAATGTTGCTTTAGTCTGTCAGTATGGTGGCATGCAGAAAGATCTCCATTTTGATTCATTAGGGTTTATTTCTGGAAAGATTTATACAGTGGCATTTCACAACAGACTACAATGGAAATACGGAGGATCTAGGGGAAAGTCCGTCTCATCTTGGCTTTTAGGAACCAACAACTTTGTCCGAATATGCAAATCATGATCAAAAGAAATGGATGTTGTGAATGAACCTGCTGTCACAGGCATTTTATTACAGATTTGTACTTACTAACAGTCCTAAGTTGTAACTTCTCATTTTAATAAAGGTCCTTTAATCCTACTCACTGTAGAGATTAGAGTGTAAAGTTCAGAGAAAGTTTCTGTAGTGGTTGGTTATGAAACCCATTTCTTGTAATTCCTGGACTTGTGCTCAAGGGCAATGCTATCGATATTGTGAATTTATAAAGTCAAAATCTCAGCTGACCTTTGGTCTTAGCATCTTTATTTATTTACTTCTGCTTTGGTCTCTGAAGGTTCGTCACTTGCTGTGATGTGAGAAGGAAAAGAATACAGGGATAAGAAGAATGGTGTTTTAATCCTTTCCATGTTGTTGTGGGAGTGACGTCTAACTTAATATCTGTTTCAGTTGTTGACCCCATTTTGGGGAGAAATTGCATGTGTGCATTTTATTGATTGTGCAAATACTCATCCACTTTGGGAAGAGCATCCCTGCAAAGTGTCGTGGGTCAGTCCTTGGTGAAATAGAGAATTACTTGCTTTGAAATCAGTGGAACGAGGCCAGTTTGTACCTGACAGTGTTCTTTCAAACCAAGCGTATAAAAACATTTCTGATGGTAAGTGGTGTGGGTTTGGGTTTTTTTGCATCAGCTACATCCTTCACAAGTAACTGATACCTCATATGATACGAGTAAGGGTTCCCTTATGTATGCCAGTATATTTAAACAATCATTTCCAAGTTTTGTGTGGCAGAGGATGGAGCACAGGTATATGTAGGAAAAAAACCCTGTTGAGTAACACAGCTGCTCTTATGCGGTTTAACTTTTTTAGCTTGATGTATTGGTGGTTCCAGAATTTAATTTCCATAGCATGGCTTCCTGCATACATCTGCAGAGTAAGTGCTGGCCAACCTTGGTGCCCAGTGGCTTGGTTCAGTTAGCCATGTTTTAGGACTATAAAGAGTGTGGCTGGTCCCTCCGTGGCAATCGGTGTGAGTCAGAGCTGTGCTGCTGTGGTTTAGTACAAGGCTCCTGCCACTTCTTACTTTGGTGGAGTGTTTCTATGAGTAGAAGTCGATTTCTTTTCAGGGCATGCTTTTTATACGTGAAGTGGTCTGAGAGCTTTTTTCATCCTACCAACTGTTTCATAGTTTCGAGATGATATTGCTCAAACTATCCACTTGTTATCGTAACAGAGGTCAGCAAATGCTGGTCCATTTGGAGTGACTACTGATTTTTTTTTTTTTACTTCTTGCAAACAAATGCCCTATTTGTGCATTTTGCTCTCCCCACCACCCCGGCTGCTCTCCCAACAGGTGTCAGTGTAAGGCAGCGATGGTAAAACAAACTGGGAGATAAAATGTTATGAAGTGAGTTCTCAACTCAGTGGCCTGAATGTGTCTCACAGGCAGACATTAGGAAACTCCAGGGGGATTTTCCCTAGATAAAGATAATAGTATGCATGTACTTACCTCTATAAGTCCCAGCATACCTACTCCCCTCCTCCCAACTGTTCCCTGGAGTCACCTGCAGAAGGATAATGCGTTTCGGCAGTGTATCAGCAGTTCTGCTGGAGCCTTGGAGTTAGTTTGGCTCCGGGAGGTTTACTGTTTCGGGACAATGACTGGGCGCAGGCACTGTGTTGGGAAGCAGCAGAGAGCAAGGGCTGACTCCTTCCTTGCAGCCCCCTTCGGCTTTGCAAGCAATTAAAAATGTTAAAAATAGACAGCAGTGATTCCAGCCCTGCCCATGGGGGAATGAAAGCATGCCTTGTTTGTGTGCCAGCCAGATGCTGGTGCATCGGATTACATCTCTGCACAGATCCCTGTCCCTGTGTCCGTGTGAGTCCTAACAAATGCTTTTTTGGATGCGTCTCAGCAACTCCCTGCAGGAGCGATCCCTCACTCGCCGGCCCTTCTGCGGTGCCGTGCTGATGGTAAATGCTGGGGGTTTAGTTATGGACGCATGGAGTGATGGAGGCCCTGTGATTCCCTGTTGCCCTTTGCTTTACATACCTAATATTTTGTGGTTATCTTCTTCTGTAGCACAGCTTTACTAAAAGCACGAACAGTTGAAGTTTCTCTCTCATTAATACGTACTGTAAGAGTGTCTGATCTACTTCAGACAATGTAGTCATTTTGTTTGGCCTGGTGACGATTTCAAGCAAATACCATTTTCCCGTTCCTCTCATCTTCTTTGCTTGTTTTCCCAGTACAAAACATCCCTCTGTGAGCCTTGAAAAGAAGAGGAGATGTATTTTTCCCCTGATGAAAGGTTTTTGTCCTAGAACCATCAGCTACCCGGGAACCACAAATCAGAGCTGTCTCTGCTGGGCTCTGGGTCCTTATGTTAATAGTGCATCAGTCCCTTCCTTTCTCTCTCTAGCTCAAGCAGCATCAGATGCATGCTTTTGCCAAATACTCTTACAACCCCGGATCACTGGCTTGTTTAGCAACACCCTTGCAGGCTTTGAAAGAGGATGGAGTGATGCCACGAGGCAAACAGCCCTCCGCTCCTCCTTCATTCGCGTGAGAGAGGAGAAACTCGTGCAGAAATTCTTGCAGGCACAATGTATATGGTATGTTTGCAGCCAAGTTTATGTAGTGTTTGTTCCAGAGATTTGCAAGCTTTGCAGAGCAGAAGCAATGCCTCATGTTTATACGCTATGCAGCATGAAGGGGATCTAAAGCAAAGTGAATGCAGATAGTCACAGGTCCTTCCGACAGGCTTTGGGTGTGAAACCCCAGTCCCGTCAAAGCAGATGGGCATATCATTGCAACTTCATGGGGCAAAAACTCCAACAGGAATTTGTTCAGGATGGTGTTTTCCCCTCGGTTACCCCGGCAATGCGGATGTTTAAAATACAACCAAAAGTGTGACTGTGATGGGGGTCTGGATGAAGTGAGGCAGCACCCAAAGCTGCTGAGGACAGCAAGTTTCTCTGAACATGAGCATGAATCGATTCCTCTCACCTCTTGGGCCCTGTCATACTTTCTCTTCCACCGTTTCTTTGCTAAGCCACGTCCCAGGAACTCGGGTATTTTTTCCATTTGGTAGCCCCCTTCTCTGGTGTGGCTGCAGTAGCTTCTCCATGGCAGTGCTGTGCAGATGGCTCTGCACCGTCAGAGGGTACAGGGAGTTACTGCTGTGCCAGGACACCGAAGGACCTTACTACCACCTGAGCAGTGTGCTCCTGCTCTTTACCAGTTACAAGATGAAAAGTTGAAGGAGGGAACAGAGAGGATTTGTTGGAGGATTTTTTTGTTGTTTTTGCAAGTCACTTGTTTCTATTTACAAGCTCTACCAATGTTTTTAATTAGGGTAATTACCCTTGACCAGGTAAGTGTAATGGCCTGCTGCCTCTCTAATGGCTTTTCCTCTGTGATTTTGCTGCTTGGCTTTGGGATGGCACGGTGAGAGCTGGGAGGGGAACAGCAAAAGGTTGGAGCTGGGAGGAGAGAAGAAACTGCTGTATTCAAAGCATAAGGTCCACAGAGGTTATTGCATCCTGCTCAGGACTGCCAGAGCTTTCAAATCATTAAGGAAGCTAATTTATTGCCTTTTTTCCCCCCAATTTTTCTTTTTCTTCTTCACAGAAACAGTCTCTAGTCATCAGAGACATTGTTTTCATTTGGGAATATGCATGGACTGTCTGGGCATGGTTGCCCAGTTGGGAAGTTTCCACTCTCTATAAAATAATACGCAAAGTTTTGTTAAGGGACTGGTGGGAACTAGTGGTGAGACCCTTGAAAGAGGCTCCAGGAGGAGCAGTTTTCCATCTGAAAATGTTTCCAGTTTGGGATGGGGTGTGTGTGAAGTAGGGAGCCCAGAAAACAAAAACAGCAAAATCAATAGACACATTTGTAAAACATGAGCCAGTAACTTTGTGGTAAGATAGTGTTCTGGGTTTTTTTTTAATTCAGATTTTCACAGTTTTACTAAGGGATCAAATGGTTGGAATACAGAATACATGTTTTCTGGGTTTTATGTTTTGTTTACAGAGTTTTTCCTGCAGTACATGTTCTTGTATTTTACTGGGGTGTGATCAAGACTTCTCTCCTCATTCTTCTGATCAATAACCGAGCAGATTTCCCGGCTAGGAGAAGCCTGTCTCACATGGGTGCTGATAAATAATCACAAATTGCAGGGTTTTTTATGCTTTGTGTTGGAGGATCACTTAGCACAGTGCTGTTCCGCTCAGCAGCTGCTGCTCCTCGCTGCTGCTGTAACATGAGTAAAAGATTTTAGTAATTTGGCACTTGGGTTATTAATTCTGGTGGGAACACAGTGCTTACGTTTGCTCTCTGGATGAAGCAGCATGTGTGAAGTGCACAGGGCAGGGGTCACACTGACTGCGATATTGCGATCAGTGTCTCGAGGTGATCTAGGGAAGCCACTTCATCTTACAGTGCTGCTTTTTCCCCGTCTGAAAGAAAAGCAATAATGAGATTTCCTTCCCATGGAAAGTGTCCTGAGAACTACTCAGGAGGAGCAGCAGGTGTAAGTACGTATAATGAGTATTTTAGCATGGCCTGATGCTGGCAGAGCCCTGTACTGTTCTCAGAAGCTCCCTTCAGCCTTGGTGTTTGGGGATTTGTTTCCTCACCGCATTAAAACAATTAGCGGATACAGGGAGTATTGTGGGGTGTGTATATATACTGTGGAGGGAGTATCATGGAAGCATATTACTCTGCTTCAGGTCTGCCATCCCTCCTCAGCAAGCCAAGTGCTGAGCAATTTCAACCTGTATAAATCGTTTCTGGGGCTCTATGCTGCTGTAGGGAAGATACCCCCAAAACATACCTTTGGAAACCCACCCAGGATGAAAAAGCGCAGAAGACCAGCTCTGATTGTAACCGCAGAGGGAATAGTGAGCAGCAGTGTTCAATTTGTAGTAGTATCTCACATTTTCATTTCTAAACCCTATTAAAGCCCTAACAATTTTCCTGGAAAGAACCTTTAAAATTCTCACTTGATTATTTTTTACCTCCAAAGATGCTCTTTTTCTCAAACATGTGGTGCTAGGCATGGTGAGAAATTTGGAACAGATGAAAATATCTGTGTATTATCATATTTTTATGGTAACTGTGTCTGTAATCTGTGCTATGGACATTTCCAGAAATTGTGTTGCCGCATTGCAGAGTTTTAGAAAGCTCTGCCGAGATTAAATGTTTACAAAGAAATATTTTTAATCTTGGGTGAAAGTGGTGGATTATTTTGGTTAGGTGGTAATATTACTGGTGATAAATTAACAGTATGGGGAGGACTTAAGAACTGCATCTTCTGAACTTCAGATTTCAGAGATGACAAATCTGAGTTCTGCCTCATTCATAGATTTGGCAAATCAAATTTATCTAAAGAGCGTGAACTCTATTTTTTGAAATTTTCGTGCACTGAATACCTTCAAAATAAAGAAAAATGCGCTTCATATACCTTCATTAGCATGCAGTGTGCCACGACAGATTTATGAAAGACATCTCGCTGCTAGAGTACCCTGGTGCTTTATACCATTTGGTAAATAGCATGATGATGTGCTGGGCACTCAGGTTTCATTCTCGGTCCCATTTATCATCTTGCTGTGTGACTCCAAACAGACTATTTCACTCCTTTGTCTCAGTTTACCTGTGTATGAAATGCTGGTACCATCTCCTGCTGCTCTTGTGAAATGTGATTAAGTTAATGCTTGAAAATACTGTTTAAGTACAAGATACAGCTCTTATTTGCTAAGGTTTCAAAGTGTGTAAGGAAAAAATCCTTCTTGGTCCACTTCTGTTAGGGGTTTATTTTTGGTTTCTGCCTTTTTCTGTTCTTTTTTTGTCTCCTTCTATAGCTGTTGCAAGAAAGTCAGGAGAATGTGACATTCACTGAGTGACACCGGAGCCGCTGGAGGCAGGGAGGGGCTGAAGCCTTCAAGTGTAACCAGTGATGCTGGAGATCATTAACACTGTTATTTATAACTGTAAAAACTAGGTTTCAAGGGGAAACATCTAGGCTTAGCGTGGCTAATTATACAGCTGTTAACTAATCTAACAGTGATCCTAATTCCACCAAACCTTCGCATTGACATTTTATGGCATTGTGTGAAGCAAGCTAATATAGCACAGAGCCTGTCAGGTGGAGACGGGCTCAGCTTCCCAGCTCTGCCGGCTGCCTGTCTTCCTCTGCAAATGCAGGATGAGTGGCAAGGGACAGCTAACACCTCCTGCTGCAAATGGTGTCCATCTTAAATACAGCCTCTTCAGAAAGCATAAGGGCACCTGGACTGGAGGTTTTAAGGAAATCTCCAATTACTACTAAAGTCAAAATGACAGAGCAGAGGTTACTGGAAGATTTGACAGCTGCTCAATCCTCAGAATGACTCTAGATACACATACAATGTTTGCGTTATTAATTTAATGTCTTTGCACTTCAGTGGTGTTTTCTATAGAAGTATTGTCTCAAGGATCTATCTGCATAAATTTAATGGCAAAATTAAAGTCTTTTTTTACATTTAAAAGCATAAAATAGAAAGTAATCTCACTGAAAAAGCTGATCAGTAAAAGGATCAAATGGATTAATCAGAAATGTGTGATACACTTTCCTGTCATCTCCCCTGCTCCTTTGAGTCCTTTCAATATTTTTGAAGTTTGAAATCACTGAAGTGTGACCTATTTTCTTGTTTATATTGTCTGTTTGCATTTCCCGTGTTTGCAGGTAAGAGATGCTTGAAGGGAAGGTGAAGCGTTGTCCCTCAGGCACCACTGCCTCCTTGCTCCACCGAGAGGCTCATGAGTAGGCAGACGGGGGCTTAAAGGCCCCGAGTGCATTGAATTATTGTCAGAGAGCTGGTTCCATACTTATTGACCTTATTATAACATTTATAGCTTCAAGGTGAACACAAAGCAGCAAAGCCTCCAGCAATCAGGTTTCCATTCGGGACCAGGAACAGGGGAGTTTGCTTTCTGCACTTGCTGGCTTTACTGTTGTTAGTTTTCACGTTTTAATGATTACCTTTAGTTTCTCTTTTCTCCAGTATTATTTGATCCTTGCTGAGGACAAGAGGAGGTGGCCCAATGGGAGGGAAAAATAGTCTGGGCCAGGGCATTGGCAGATGCGTGAAAAGCTTTTCATGTTTGCTTGCTCGAGTTCATGAGTCTGGAGCAAATTGTCTTGCTGAGAGCCTTCTGAAAATGTTTTGTATTTTGGATGTACAGATTTTTATTATTATTATTTTTTACTTTTTTAAAGAAGATAAATTCCATGAAGCACTTGTCATCTTCCATCTTTGATAGTTTTGCTGTTTTGTTACATTGGTTTCCATTCATTCTGCAGGGATTCATTGTCTTCAGTCCATCTGCCAACTGCTCTGCAATCACTGCCCAACAAAAGTACTTGTTTTTCTCCCTTCTTTCCCCTCACCCTTCATCTCGGCCTCCAGAGCTTCCACAAATGAAAGGAAATCTATAGTTTATTTTTAAATTCAGTGCTTATTAAGTAAAAGGGATAGTGTAATGTCATTATGATGGCATCCCTTAATACTGCAAAGCAGCAGCTGTTGTTAACCTTCTGTGTTCACAGAGCCCCTGGTTGCTTGCAGTCTGCTGGGCAAACAGAATAGCTGTTAGCTACATCTTGACTTCTTCATTCAAAGAAAGCAGAAGCCACCCTTAACAAGCACAAAGGATTTAAGTATCCCATGCATGTTAGTTGGTATTTTGGGAATAAATACAGACCATCTTGCTAGATGTGCAGCACATTGATCTGAATTTGGGTCTGCTCGTTATATTATTGAATGGAGCTATTACTCAACACTGCTGTTTTTATCTGCAGTATATCTGCAGATGATATGAGCGACAGTCTGCTCATGTCAAAATGGTGAATGCTGCCTCTCATTTCCTTGATTTCTGGTGTGCATAGTTAGAGGAGATGACCAGAGGATGTGGAAGGAAGAGGAGAAAGTATCTTGCACTCGTATTCTGTCAGATCACGCAGGGAAGAGACAGTGTGTGCTTTTATTTTCTTTTCCTGGTATTGCCAAAATACATGTGATACCCTCTTTGCTGGAGTAAGTTTTTTTGCAAGCCATTATACCCTGTATGCACCTGCTTGGTTTTTTAGGTACCTTGCTTTGCTCCCTTGTGTATGTGTTCATAGGAGCTAGAAACAACGTATATGAGTAGTTTACTCTTTTTTTCTCCCCCCGCCCCGTTTCCTTCATCCCCTTATGTGCTTCTCCACCTGTAGACTTGTGTTTCCATAAGTACACAGTGAGACATAATTCTGCTGTCTGAACTCTGGGTCTTGACTGTTTTCATATGTTCCCTATCATAGCTTTCCTCATCAGCAGGTGTCATTGCAACTTCATGACCATGCTTCTGTTCCCTGATTGTTTGAGCCCAAATCCGCTATCATTTTGAGGCAGCTGTCCAAATCTTCTAGGGAATATGTTACAGTTTTCCCAGAGGAAAAGTACTCACAAGAAAATTTGAATGGCACAGATTTTGCACAATGCAGAGCTTCAGCAAGTAAATCCCCATGCCCTGTTCTGGTCCGTTGGGAGCCACAGCTCAAGCTGCTGGAGGGGAGGCGTATGTTAACTTACTTTCCTAACGCAAACAGGAGCTTGAGAGATCTCCCTCATATTCTTCCTGTAGGGCATGCTGAGCTAATGAAACTGATACATCAGGACTCATCCTGCTTTTCTAGACCATATATCTTCTTTAGGAGATCCAACTGCTTATACGGGGAAGAGCAATCTTGTGTCTTCATCCGCTCCCCATGCATGATGGTGGGGAGTGCAAGGACGAGAAATTGGGCTCTGAGCAACACTGGGTCCTAAAGGTGCTTACGGCCTTTTTGCTGTAAATGGAAACCAAAATCGTCATTCACCATTTGTAGAGACCATTTAGACAATGTGAAAACTGTGATTGAAGATCCATTAATTTGAAAGCCTGTATGCATGTTCTGGTTTTATATTCTACAGCTGCATCCTGGGATGTCAGGGGGGAGTAACCTGTGCCAGATTAATAGGAATTTCCTGCTGCCTGAAATAATGCTGTGCTTTGCTGTAGAGTTGCTATCAGAGCATTTCAGAGCATGGTGCAAACATTAACGGTCAAAGCAGTCAGACAATTGAATAAAATTGAATAAAAGCAGTGTCTTAAAGCTGGGGAAACTTAAGCTTGACCATGACAAACAAGTTTCTTGAATCCCAGTCTGTTTTCTACAAGAGTAGCTTTGCTCAACCTGAGGTCCCAAGGACAACAAAGGGGCTCCACAAAACAGCTAGTTAAAAAGATATAAACATCCCCCTCCCTGTGCACGTTCCTGAAGAAGTGTAGCTATGTGCCTTTGCTTGCTGCTGGTGCCTAATTAAAACATATGAAAAAATAAGACTAAGGTTGCTGTTTTGTAAAACAATATGGTTCTGTTTAAAGAAACAATAGGTGCTCCAGCAGCGACCTTTTCTTCCCAGCTGGGGGTGAAAAATAGAATATGATATGGATTAGGATTTTTTTTTTCCCTGCCAGAACAGCTTGGTCCTTCAGTGAGAAAAAGCTGGAGAAGCATTGACCTAGATCATCTTTCCTATCTAGCTGAAACCCAGCAGTGCATAATTGTATAAAAGTGAGAGATAAAAGGAGGAAATGGTATCAGAAAAGACTTTGTTTTCTTTAATTTAGTTTTAAAGTTAGTGTCCAGTAATTCACCTTGTTTCTTTTTTTATTCAACTATAGCTCTGCAGTCCTGCTGGATAACCTGTAAGAGGACTCGTAGCTTCTTTCTTAATTTAAAGGGAGCTGTAATTCAGTAATTTTCATACTGGACTTCACCACAGATAACTGGTAGAATTCATTTTACTTCTTGGCTGGTTTAATACAATATGTGCTGTGGATCAAGTGTGTAGACGTGCCCAAAATATGTTGCCCTTAACAAAGAGCCTGATTATCAAAACCCAATTACTTTATGAATTTGTATGAAGCTGCGTGTCACGCAGCCCGAGCTTACACATACTGCAGTTTCTCTTTCTTGTCTTTTCCTTGGAAAATGTGACCGGCAAGTGGTAATACTATTGAATGCTGCTTTTATTAGCAGCAGCTTATGCAGGGATGTTACCCTGTCACTTTGGGTCATCTCTCCCATGTGCTTTGCAACAGCGTTGAAGCCCATGAATAAAAACATTCAGGGGGGAACAAGTGTCATTTGTAAGGAGCTATTTGCCTGCCTGCTTTTCAAGGCTGGGTGGCTGAAGAAGACTCCAATGCCAGTAGCGATGCTGAAACACATCAGTCCTTCTTCTGAATTCCTTTTTTCTGGGTCTAAATGTGTTCTGTTATGGAAGAAGAATAGACAGCAA
This sequence comes from Balaeniceps rex, assembly GCA_013401315.1. Lineage (NCBI taxonomy): Eukaryota > Metazoa > Chordata > Aves > Pelecaniformes > Balaenicipitidae > Balaeniceps > Balaeniceps rex. Next base: position 27,736 of record VYZW01040498.1, on the reverse strand, counting down.
AGCTTGCCATTGCATTGACCATCCTGGGTAGGAGATAGGAACTGCTAAGGGATTTTTTAATATCCATCAGAAAATAGTGCACAAGAATAAAACCTACAACTGAAGGGTTGGTAATTGCTTTGCTACAATAAAAAAAGTAGTTTAGTTTCTTGGCACAGAGTTTGTGAAGGTGCAGAGGAGTACAGTCTGAAGGACTGCAACTTTCAAGGCTTCTACACTTGCAGCAACAGCACATATGAGAAGCAAAGCTCAAAAGATATTTTAAAAGTTGTAGTTATTGTAGAGTCTAGCTTATCTAAAAACCTGATTCTGATATCTCCCAAAGCCATTTCACAAATCAAGCTAGACGTTGTTGAATTTCAGCAATGGGGAGAATTTAGGAAATTCTGGAGATCAGTAGCAAGTCCAGCAGTGTGGCTCACCGAGGATGGGAAAAATCATGTTTCCATTTCTTACTTTCACTGAGAGATATTTGAGTCCTAGCACTGAGCATTTTGGGGTCGTGCCCTCACAGGATGGTGTAGCTGTTTGCTTAGTAGCTTATTATTTGTGCACTGCACTTTGTGTCTTGTCTAAATGGCATTGAGGAGATTTGAGGAGATGGCATGGAGGAGGGTGCTCTTTGGGACACCAAAACCAGGAGAGAGGATGCCGTCTGTCCCACTCTCCTGTCTGCAAGGATGTGATGGCAGGGGGTACGACCTGTGTGTTGGGAGACCCAGGTAAATTAATTTTTCTCTGCAGGGGCTTGCAAACCAGTTTTTCCAAGAAATGTGGCCTAGACATCCCGTTAGTCAGGAGTGATCTCAGTCTTCTCTGTTGATGCTGTTTAAATTTCAATGAATAGTTAAACATGAACTGGAGCATGGGAGTAGGTGTTCGGTCTACCCGGCCATCCCAGAGCAGGCTGTGCATCAGCAGCGGGGAAAAATCCTGCCTACAGCCCCTGTTACCTGGCAACATGAAGTGTGATATTGGGATCAATAGAAAACTACTTGAACCTACAAACACTCGGTTGTCCTCAGCATAGCTCTGACTTCTAATACGGAGCTCAATTGCCCTGTGACATCTGCCAGGGAAAACACGCTCATAACCCTCTGCGGGGTGCTGCGGGCATCCCTGGGTGACGGCCATGTGTGCAGCCATGTCTTGTGGGGCTCCGCACCACCGATGACATCTGGAGGGGACCCCTGGGGTGAAATGGAGCCTTGTGAGTTACAGTTGAGAGCCAGAACAGCATTTCATAGCAGTGCGAGCGGACGGGCAGCGACTTACTGACTCCAGTCCAAACAGCTGAGTTTATGCCTGTCCATACTTTCCCTGTTAACTCGGCAGCAAATGGCACAAAGTCCCCTTGTGACCGGTGCCAGTGATGTTTGGTGTTGGCTTTCTCCAATGCATGTCTCTGGAGTTGTTATTTAATTCTCTTTCTGTTCTACAACAGGGAACTCCTGGCAGTTCAGTGTCAGGCTGTGCCCTGTATCTCAGCAGCGTGTTCTACATTGGCATAGAGAAGGATCCTGATCTAATAATTCATATATTATTCAGTACCCTGAGGTTTAGGGATTAGCCAGGTTATGCAAAAACAATTTTTTTTTTTTCCCCACAGGCTGATTTGCATATTAACTTTCTTGTGCGTTACTGATTTGGTTCTGGTGAACTTCATCCTGTTGGTAAGAGGGATAAGCTATGAGACACTGAAGAATTATTCAAAATGCCTGCAGATGCAGGAAGTTAATACTGCTCTGGTTTGTATTTGGACAGCTGTCACGTAATTTAAAAAGACTAGGCACTCTAGAAACTCTAGAAGCTTTTCCTTCAAGAAAACTCTAGGTGAGTTTTCTTTTAAACTGTATTTTAAAGCCTGAATGGTACCTCTGGTTTTGAATGGCAAAATCCTCCATCGTAACGGGAATTGCGGAACTCCTATGGGACCTGCACCTGGAAAGGTGCTTTTAGTAGATCTTTCTCTGGAATAGAAATCCATGGGAGAAATTCCATTATCTTATTTATAAGTGGGAATAGGAGTAATTGAGTCAGTGTGTAGAGGAAATGCGTTTCCTTTCCAGGCAAACTGTGACTTTATCTAGAAGCTTTCTTCTGTCTTCTTCAATTAATACAAAAAGGCTTCATTGCTTATAAGCATTGGTTACATTTGGTGCACAGCAGATTTTGCCTTTAAAGGGATTCTTTTAGTCAGCTGTCACCTAATTCCTTTATATCATGTTTATGTAAGAAGGACATGCTATTTTTAGAAACTTAATGTAGATATCAGTATGCTGGGAGATGAGATTGTGCTCGAAGAGAAGGATGTACCAGCAAATTCACTTCACAGCGTAAACAGGGCATTTTTGTGCGGTGTGTCCTGGGAATACCACGAGCAAAGGGACTGCCTTGGGTAGGGTGGAGAATTTCTCCACCTGATGCCTCTCCGACCCTCCATCCCCTTTAAACATGTGTTTTTGCACATATACAGCTGTTGGCTTCCTACAGAAATTGCAAGATCCTGGTGCTCAAAATGACAAGAGTCCTTTTTTGTTTGTTTTTTTTTAAAAGAAGAAATCTTAACAATTTTGGATTCTCTTTGTTTATGGATTTTGAACTCTTACTGTGTTCTCAGACTGTGTGTTAAACTTTTCTGCTGGCAGAGCTGAAACATGCTTTCTGTTGTTGAAATGAGAACAAGCATTCTTGTATGCTCACAGACTCCAGGAGCCTTTCTTGAAGAAAACCAGTAAGTATTTTCAGGTTTCAGACAAAGAGCAGGAATTATCGTCTTGGGAACCGTCTGCTTATATAGTGTTCATGCATGAGCTACTTACAGTAGAGATACACATTTTATTGTCCATGCGTGTGCTGCAGTATACCATCTCAGATGTGCCATCTTATTTATTTGGTAGTATATCTCTAAAGCATAGTTTTATAGATAAGGCAGTACAGGGCATCACAGGTGGTATGTACATAAATGTGTTTGGTCTGTGAACAAATATCTTCCAATTGCACTTGCATGCGTGTGTATTAAGAACAAAGAAGCTCAGAAAATGTGTTTCATGATTTGGTATATCCCATTCTTTCCCTTCTCCCTCCCCTGCAGTTGTATAAGTACTTTTGATGGCAGCTGCTGGATTAGACCCAGAAGCTTAAAAGATTAAAGAAACCACTAAAAGCAGCTAGGAGGAAGTGAAGGATCCGTTTGTCTGAAGGTTTGTGTTTTCATACTGGTGGTTGAGAAGAAAATTGCAAACAGGCTCTGCCCTGCAGCAGAGGACTTGCAGACCATCTGGGCATTGCAGAGGTACGGCGTCTGGTCCAGCCACGCTCGCCCGGGGCCTGCGGGTGCAGGACCGAAAGCTCAGCCTGTGCCTTGGGAGTCACTGTGTCACGTCCAGGGTGATGTAGGGTGACAGTGACGGTCCCTGTCCTCTTCCCTCCTTGCTGTTGTAGCCTGCAAGCTCATTTAGTGCTCTGCAACATAGATGTGGAAGGCATTGGCTGTCTGTGGTTTCTTGCTGAGCAAGAGGAAACTCTGAAATTGAAACACAATGAATGGCTGAATGAGCAACAGGGTTTGCATTTTCACCCTGTATTAAATTCTGCTGCTTAGGCTGTCTGTTGAGCTCTACAGTGAACATTATTTTTAATGAATATATTTCTCGTCCAGGTGGTTCCAGTCAATGTCAGGTAGAACTGAGCAGGACACATCTTTCACCAAAGTCAGGCTGAAGTCTGATTCTTTGCCCCTATTTCCTTTTCCCCCCCATCCACCCTCCTTAGCCCCAAACCTAAAAGCAGCAGCTGCTTCAAGAAGTGATTTTTAAAAAAAAAAAAAAAAACAAAACAAAACAAAAAAAAACCAAACAAACATGGTCTTTTGCAATGTAAAACATCTGCTGCTTTCTGGCTGATCCCTAAACACTACTGATGGTGTGTATAATCAAACCGGGGCTCTTGAAGAATGTAAGGCAGTCTTGCCTTTTGTCATTCTAAACAAGCAAGTCTGCGCTGAAAAAAGTATCTGGTGTGGATGCAAGACAAGACCCCGGACACCCGAACTGCATTGCTAGGGTAGTAGGAAGAGTGCTGCTGAGCATGTTAGGATTATTAACATTAATCTAATCTTTCCGTTTGTCAAACAGATTTTTGAGTACATGGAGACAGCTTACTCGGTTCTTAAGACAGTGCTCCCAGATCAGCTTGTAGTTTGTTCTGTAATACCATGTGGATTTGCTGGGATTTTCAAGTAAATACATTATGTATATGGCTTACAGATTGCTTAGGCTGTCTGCATCAATAATTAAAATGAGGGAGGGGACTATTCTGCAGAGCTACCCCCTTTCTTTTCCTCATCCTTTTTACATGTCTGTTTTTATCTTTTCTCTCTTAGGATCAGGAAGATAAACCTGTAGCAAGGGAGAGTGTGTCAAAGACAGAGCTGAACATTTTTCCAGCAGAGATGGGAGCTCATGGCACAGCACTGCAGTGCCAGCTCTCAGCATCAGCCTGACCTTTGCCTTTCTCTTTGCAGACGCTTTGATTCAGACTTGTCAAGAGCTGCCAACCTGTTCTCTTTGCTGTTAAAACAAGCACACTTTTTCTACTGAGACAGGACGAAAAGTGCTGCTTTTGAGTCTTGTGGTGAACGTGATGCTGTGCTGCTTAATTGCCCAAAGTAGAGGGAAAAGGTTTGGCTTGATTTGGTATTGCCTTGGTGGGTGTAACATTGCCCAGATTGGATGGGGCAAACTTTTGGGCTTGCTTGTTGTGGGTTTTTTAATGGTACTTTGTTAGATCAAGAGCTTCAATACAAGTTAAAACTTAAAGTTCAAATATACCACAAGAATAACTAATTTCTGTTTTATAACTCCATCCTCACCTATCTGGGAAAAGTATAATGTATTGGAGTTGACATTTCAAAATACACAGTGCCATCTGGATGCAGACAGACTCTTTTAGTGTGATTTTTCTGATGTGGCATTTTTAGTGTCCTGGATATGTTGAATTGAAGTGGGAAGTTATGTCTAGTTAATTGTAAGACTGTCTCTTCCCTGTCTCTGAAATCTCTGCACATCCAGTCACTAACATCTCTGCCCTGAAGTTCAAAATGATAGCCGGTCCTTGCTGGACATGACACAGTCTGTCACGGTCACAGTCAGCTTCTGTGGTGGGTACAAAGTACAGCAAGGTTGTACAGAGCCTAAGACTTGAATGCTGTTATAAAAAGTGCACTTAAGCTGGGAGAGTGACAGTCCTTTCCACACTGATATTGCTGCCTAAGAACTAGCAAGAGCTACTTGCCTGTGTTTACTTCCCAGCTCGATTTAAACTTTACAGCACGTCCAAAGAAACAGAGAAACTGCCAAGGAGGTGTTGATCTGATGAAATGGCTGGATGTCCTTGCTCAGCTTAGCGTATGTGCACAGCAGTCCCAGCTTTGGGCTGAGCTAATTTCCCAGCCTGTATGTGAGGTACAACATACAGTGCTTGCTGTCGTGCGTTGTGGGACTGCTGAAGCTTTTACTATGGAGATTTTCATGCCGTAGCTGGGAGCATGAGCATTTGGGCAACTTCCAAATGCACACACCCCGTGCTGTTACAGAAGAAGTAAGACCGGTTTCAATTCTGTTACTACAGCTGAAAAATCACACGGTGTGCTGTGCTTGGTGTAAAGATGGTTTGGTATTGCATGCACCAATACTTGATACCTTCCATGTGTTGGGAACCCAGGTGGAAGGTGTTACAGAGGCGGAGCAAACTAAAATTTGTCCAACTTTTTTTTTTTTTTTTTCTTTTTTTCCCATATCTGGCTGAAGAACAAGGATGCAGTTCAGTGTCAATATCCTATGTAATCTTTGACTGCTTTTTGAGATGGCTCATTAGGATGATTTCTTGGCTGGAAGCTTTGGAATTGGTCTGAGATCACCAAGTCATGGGCTGTGAAAGAGCCATTAAATAATAACAACTACCTTATCTCATTACTGACCTGGACCACGCTCTGCCCAGCAGCATGGAGAGGAACTGCTGGCACACGGCGTTGCCGGCTGCAGTTAAGTGCATAATCTCGGTTACTGTTCTGTTGCGCTGTCTACGCCACTCTCTCTCCAGTTTCAGTTTACTTGTTTTAAGGCTCTTTCTAGCGTACTCTGCCTACGTAAGTTTAGGTCTGATCGTGGAATTGCCCGTGGAGATCTGATGCCATCATCGACAGCTTCATTTGTCCACGTTACAGTTTAGGACCTTAGGAGCCAAGTACCTGTGTTGGCATCACCCTATCTGTGTCGCTCTCCCTTTTCATGCAAAGGGGCACTTTTGTGCATTTCGTATGTATCAAGACACCAGTTAGGTGCTCTGTGGAAATCCCCAGTGCTCTAAGAAAAGTTTAAGCCTTGATTAACTTCTCCAAATACACCTGAACTTACAGTGGACACTATAAAAGCAAGCCAACAGCTACTATATGCTAACATCACTGCTTATTTGCAAGAATTTTGCAATCTGAGTGTAAGGAATGTCGTGAGTTCGTTGCAGAGGTGCTGGTACTACAGCTCCTCAGTGCACAAAGCTGTTCATTTTTCTGGTGGGTTGTTGTGGTTTTCGTTGTTTTTTGTTTTGTTTTGTTGTTTTGTTTTGTTTCTTTGTGAACACCCCCGTTGTAGTATTTCTTAGCTCTTCTCAGTTGCTTGAAGTTGAGAAGTTTTCGGGCAGGTATTCATACGCACTGAGAAAGTGTAATGCGTTATTTGCTACTTTAAACTCACTAAGGTCCAGAGTAATTTTAGCAGCAGTACAGTTACTCGGGATAAGGTAAGGACTGCATTGCTCTCCATGTACAGTGCCTAGCATTGTGCAGTCCTGCTTGTGGAATATAAACTCTGGGTGCTGATGTGATACAGATGTTAATCAGAATTTACAGTAGTTGAACTGAGCTTGGAATTTAGCTAAAGGGACTGAAATGGAGCATTAATCAAATGCCACAATTACTGAGCCACACTTTCTGCATTAAAGTAAACTAACGTAGAAGATGCGCTACACCCCTAACATATCAATATAAAGTAAGCCTGCCATGAGAACATGGTAACAGTAGTTATTAGCCTTTACCTTTGGCTGTCTGAGTAAGGAAAAGGGCTATATAGATGTTAGTCTGCTCTCAGAAAGAGGATTTGGAGGAAAAAAAAAAAAGAGGGGGAAAAAAAAGCTGGCTCTCCTTAATAAACTAGTGTAATTACAGATCTGTTTAAGTGGAGGCATATGATACGTATGTTTGTGACAATTTTCCAGAGGGATGGTTCGGCTAGTGCTAAATAACCAGGCTCATTTTCCCATAATGCAAATGTTATTCACAAACTATTACCATAATTGATGCACCGAGCCACTGTAGAGTAAATAATGTGTTGTGTGTGGGAAGCAAACTAGAAGTCAATGAATATTAAAGAACAAAATCTCATTTTTAAAGGGAAACTTCACAAGAATTAGAATTACTTTGAAAATCAAATGGCAATGCAAGTTCAAATCGACTGGTTCGTTTTTAGTTATGTATACATGCACATGCATAAACACGCGCACTTACGGGCTGCGGTCTCCAGTCTGGTTCAGTTGGGGTCTTTTTTTCTGCTTGGTGGGTACAAAGCATCCTCAGACGTGATCAAAGCAGCGTGGTGTATGGGAACCATCAGGTAGTATCCAGTGTCCTGGGAACTTCCCAGAGAAGTGGGTTATGAACACACTAGACCTCTTGGCAGTTGAAAGAAATAAGGACCTTTCAGGGTGTTTTGTGTTGAGTGAAGGGGAGCTGGCTCTGGTAACCCCATGTTTGGGGAGATATTGGTCGTTTCTTTGTCTCTGCCTTCCTGAACCGTGCCGGGGTACTCATTCTGTGTAACACAAGAAGGATTTTGAATCATGCAAAAACCATGGCGGGGATCACATTAGGTTTATAGGTTGGTATGCTTGCGACGGCAGAGTGTGAGTGGACTGCCTGGAGACTGCTGTGGTTGAGATCTGTGACCTGCTGGTGTGCTACGTTGCTGGGCACGGTTGCATGGACCTCACAGCGTACGGAAGGACAAGGCTTTACAGTTACTCCTTTGTTAGTCCTTGATCACTGTCCCTGTGCACAGCCTTATGCCTAGGTAAGTGCTAAGTAGGTTACAGCACTTATTGCTGAGGTGTAAATTACCCTGTATCCATTGCTGAATGTAGGAGCTATTGGCACTGCAGGCTTATCTATGCTGGTATGGATTTTTAGAGTAAAACATTTTGCTGAATAGCACTTGATTTAACTGTGGGCATTAATGCCCTGCCATCTAATCCCTTTTTATGTTCAAAGGGAACTTGTGTTAGTGCTTAAATGTATATACGTACATTGCATGTAAAGGTTGTATTTTTTTCATGCATTGCTTTACTTTTTTTCCCCCTGGATATATTGCTCCCTCACCCCTGTTCCATGTGTAAATGAGGGAGATATATACAGACAACTATATAATGTAATGCAGAGATGTATTCCAGTAGGATGAAATGATGGGGTTTCACAGAAATCACTGCTTTCTGCATTTGAGAATTGTGTCATTTCAAACACTTTTGAGTACTGGTGTGTTCTCAGGAGTGAACTTTTCTCCAGGTAATAAAACCCTGGTCAAATACCGCTGTAGCTCTAGAAACCAGAAGGCCAGGAACAAAAGGCAGAAGCATTGTGTAGGATTACAAAAGCATCATTTGATCTTTTAATTTCATAAGCCATTTTGTCCAGATGGCAATGATTGTTATTTTTTTTAAATTACAGATTATAGCACTGCACCTTCTTTTTCAGAGAGATTGCCTCCCATTGCTGAAGATACTCGCACGTGACTTCCTGGCACAGTTATATATATATCGTATAACAACAGTAGCTTTCCTTATTGTAACCTGATATAACTCAATGTGGCAGAAGTAACATATTGTGAGCCATCGTGAGCCTGGCTCTTGTGCGCCAGGCTTACGGGCTGTCCTTCTTCTGCCTCAGTCTGTCTCTTGCAGATTGTAAACGACTAGCAAATGTCTGTTTCTTGTCCTCTGTGGACTGTTTCGAGGTGTCTTTGAACCTTTCAGGCTTCTGTGGTTGTGCCTCCTAGCCATAATTTCATCTAGAAAGCTGAGCATGTGCCCGAGCTGGGTTATTACTCCCCATAACTCATTACAAATTGGCACTTCGCTGGGGGGAGATAGAGTACTTCAAACTGCTTTTCTCAAGTTAATCTGTATTCTTTCTCTTTGAATCAGGCAGCCTTACTTAGTTGGTTTTATCCTACTCCCAGGGAAAATCAGCTGTAAGACCTGGTAGGTCTTATGACAGGCAAGGAAAACGTTACTTGAATCTCTCAGTCATTGCAAAAAAAATCTTTCCATAAAGCAGGGCTGCTGGAGGGTCATAGGGGTGGCATTGGTCTCCTAGACTGCTTCGTCCTGCATCTCATCTGTCTGAAATGGTGCCAGTCCCAGGAACTTTGATACACCGGACACGGGATGCAGCTCATTCTGTACCTGTTCTAAGTGGATATTAAAGCATAAGAGCTCTCAGATACTGCCAGCCCACATGGGGTTCAAACCAGTGACCTAGAGAGTTTCTTTTTGAAATGTGCACAGAAGTACAAATTGACAGCAGCAAGTTTATGGTGAGATTTTCGGTAGCACTCAAGATGAAAGAGCAGATGGTGTTGATGGGAGAGCAGGGTTAGAAGGTACAAGATGAGATTGTTATCATGTTAATAACAAGACAGCAAATCCCACAGTGCTTCCTATTAGCCTGAAAGATGATAGTTCCCTGTTGGCCTTCGTGCGAGGCAGAAATGTCCGGTAACGCTCGCCCCAGGAGGCTGCGGACGCCTTGTTAGTTCATCCCTGAGGTGTAGCTATCAATTTGTTTGGGTTTGGTCATTCTGACCCCTTTCCTTGCTGTCCATGTCCTGGGCAGCCTTTTAAGGTATAAAGGAGTTTGAAGACAGAGCTGGTGTAATTCTGGGTTACTTTTAAAACAGAAATACTGTTATGGAATATGGGTACTTTGAAGTGAATCTGGTATTTGCAAGTTTAAAGCTCGGGAAGTGCTGGGCATGTTGGAAGGCAGGTAGACGGAGCTTCAGCACTTGCACTTCATTTAAAGTAATCCGTATTACTCTTCAGTTCTCTGAACTTGAGGAAAAACTTTCTCTTTTAGTCGGCTTGCAGATCCCACAGGCTTTGCTCTCAGCTTCAGAAATCTTCCAGGGATCACTGCTTTGGCTGGTACATTAGGAACTGTTCTGAACTGTGAAAAACATTTCAAAATCCTTGTTATTTATACTCATACCAATTTGCCTTTTTCTTTTCACAGGCTAATTATAAAAATTGCTGTAAACATTTTCTGGAGATGGGATCTTCCTATTTATCTAAACTTTGCTTGTGCTTGTTGTTTATGTCCTTTTTTTTTTCAACATCCCCACACTTCACTCTGTTGGTTGGGAAGTGTGAAAGCTATTATGGTAATAGGGAGCGAGATGATTTTCTGCTCTCATAGTGCCAAGGAGATAGGAATGGGTGTAATTAATCTTGGATGTAGTCCCTGCCACAAATACATCATCTTGCTTTAGCCTCCCTGCACACATAGATATATGTGCAGAGGTGCATTTTGCTTGGGATAAGGGTCAGTGCTCTTTAGCTTACTCCGGGATCAGAGTAGCTTAGCTCCACTGTGTGCCCTTGCAAGTGGGTTCTTCGGGGCATTTATACTGCGGCACGTACAAGGTAAAATAGTGCCTGGTTTGCTCCTTCCCTCCCTCCCTCCCACGTGGCACCAAGAAAATGTTGGTCTGACTTGACAACATAGATGGAGGGAAAGAGAAGAGGAGGTGGTATACCCTGCTTTTAGGCAACTTAAAAATCAAGTTGGTACTACTCACTGTTTGGTTTGCTTGCATTAGTGTGTGATTAGCTTTGTCACGGGGGATAATTGAAATGAACATGGATCAGTATCTAAATATACATTAGGGTGTATTAAAAGGCTTAGAACCAATGGTCTGTTAAAAAGGAGGTTATTTCAATTTCTTTGTACACTGTCTCACACTTGAAATGGTATATTAGAGTATTATAAAACCTGCTGAATAAATCAAGAGGTGTTTATTCTGGAAGAATTGCAAATATTCTATCAAAATATGGTTCTCTTTAGGGGAATGTAGAAAGTCAAGTCTGGATTTTGGCTGTACAAACTTAGAATCTGAATGGTACATTATTTCATGGAATGGTACATTGTTTCATGTTATCAATGGATGTTTGAAAGAGAAGGTGTGGGATAACAGAGTTTTGGAGGTTAATGCTACAGCACTCTTAGGGATGAATTCCTATCCAAGGTATTGTTTGTCTGGCAGCATGTCCCTAACAAGTGAAGGTGAATTGGCAAAACAGAAGCGAAGCTGTTGTGTGATGCACTGTACAGACGATAACTCTATAAAATATGAAACTCAAATACATTTCAGACAAAACACTGACACTGTAGGTTTTGAAACAAATGGTGTATTTTGCTCAACTGCAAAGATGAATGCAGTGTTGAAAATTAAGCTGTTGTGTACTTCATGTACATGTGCGAACCTAAATATTAGTATTATAAGAAGTAACCAGGTTCTACTGGTGCTGGTTAGGGGCTGTTTGTGGATGCTAATGTTGGGGGTTTCAACAGTGCGACAAAAAATGAGTGTGATCAGCTCTGCCCTGCCTGGCTGGGGAACATGGTGGCTGGAAATACTGCATCTCCGTTCCCTGCGCTGCACTTGTCCTTTGATTACAAAAGGACAGCTCTCGAGGGATGTCGTTGTGCATTTTCCTGAGATAAAATAAGAGCTCTGTGTTTTGTGACCCTGGAACTTTAGGTCCTGCCAGATGCTAATGAACCAGTGGAAAACATCCAGGGCCTGGTAATTGCTTTGAGCCACAGCTGTTTGTGCTTGGTACACAGTGTCAAAGCTCGCTTCTTCAGTGGCTGCGCCCTGTGATATTGCCCCAAGGTCCCCTCAGGGACTCCTGGGTCAATGCGACGAGCAAACTTCCTATAATTGGGTACAAGAGAGCGTGGTGGACACGGGAGGCTTGAGGATGAGTCACGCTCAAATGTGAACCACCTATGTGGTTCACATTTGGTGTCTACAGTAAATCCTGGGCAGTGTCTCCTGCTGCAGGGACCGGAATAACAGCAGAACCCTTGGCAGAGCGGCAGCTAGGAAGGAAGCGAGGCTCTTGCACTGACCTGATCTCATTCAAACATACAGCCAGATCTGTCCTATTTATTCATTTGCTACTTCAAAAAACAGCTTTTTAGGTGCAGAAAATAGAAGGTGCTAATAAAAATCACTGGTTTCATTTTCTTTGGATGTGTGTTCTGTGTAGGAGACCTTCTCATCCACTGTTGTCTTTGCAAGACATGATTTCTGATGTTTCCATAGATCTGAAAAAGGCTAGGGCTTTTTACCACCCTTTTAGCATAGGTTAAGTCTCCCACAGAAGTGCACAATTAAAGGGAGAGTGGGAATACCTTTCTGTGGCATCAATGGAAAGCCATTTCTGACAGCTGTGGGCATGGATGGCAGTGATTTGAACCCGCTCGGCTGAGGTTGCATACAGGGGGGTTAGAATGGACTTGCTTGCCCTGATGCCCTAGCTGAGCAGGGGAGGGCAGGGGTCTAACTGCAGAGCAGGGCTGAGCAGCCTCATCTCCAGCTGCTGCAGCGGGGGACGGACTAGGGCATCTTCCCATGTGCAAAGCCATATAGGAAGGTTAGAGCCATACCTTCAATTGAATGAGGTGACTGTTGTTGGTCATTATTGGTATTTGGATCCTGTGTATAAGTCTTAGTTTATGAAAAATTCTAAAAACCTCTCTTGGCAAGTGAACGAGTAGCCAGGCTCTCAAAGTTATGGCTTTCATATGGTGCACTGACACCATCACCAGTATTGACAGTACTTTTTAGGTGAGTAATATTGACAAACTAGATTTCAGGATTTGTCTTGTCCACTATATATCTCTGTGTGTGCTTATAGTAGGAGGTGGTATGTCAGCGGTACACGTATTTATTCTATCTCACTCTGCCTATGAAAAAGATACCTAGACCTAGAAAAGGTACAGAGAATGATGAAAAGGATCTGCGGAGACATGTACAGCTTCCCTACAAGGAGAAATTTAATAGTCTGAGAGTCTCTAGTCCCCAACAGGTGCGATACAAGGGAGACAAGAAAAATCTGTAAAATTATAACTGATCTGAAGATGATGCGAAGCAAATTATTCTCTTTTTTTCAGGATAGGATACTGTAAGACTCCCACTTAAGTAACCAGACAGCTGGTTTAAAAACAACAAAATGAGGCAACTTTCTCCTACTGCATATAGTGAAATGCTGAACCTTGTTCAGCATCTTATGGAAACATAAAGAGGTTCATCTGCCTGCGTGACAAATTCAGGCCCATCTGTGTTATTAGGTGTGTTACTGAGGGCACATCTTTGGACTTGAGATTTCTTACATTGTTTTCTTGTGCATCTTAAAGTGTTTGGACATAGGATGCTGGGCCAGATAGCTCTGCTCCAGAACAGCACTTTCTTTATACAGCAGAAATACAGTAGGCTGATTATATTCATCCTGTACTTTGCAACATGATATTCACTGCTCTATGGTGTGCTTGGAGCTGGGAGATTTGCAGCGAGCCGCAACCAAATCAATGTGTCTCATTAAACCAGAGACAAGGAATTGGGCAATGTGTCTGAACGGACAGAACAAATAGTCTGATAGTATTCCCAGGACTTTTTATGCATTAGTTTCATATTGATAGTGGTAGTTGTTTGGGTTTGGTTTTTGTTTTTTTTTTAAAAAGAAAAAGGTCTTTACAGATATTATTGTAAAACATTTGCCTGACAGCATCAAAGCTTAACAAGTGGGTATGTAGAGGGAGGGCTGAGAAAGGGGGGGAGCAGAAGGGAACCTGACTCCTGATTACTTGCTCTGGTTACATGGTAGCATTACTGCAGCTGCAGAATCGGGAAGGAGATATTTGCTTTATGCTTAAGAGGCTTTATTGTTTCTAAACTATATATAGTTCTGTAATCTTTCTGTAGATGGGGGAGGGCATTGTGGGACAGCCTCCAAAACATCACCACCCTCCTTGGTGGGAGAGCGAGGGGTTAAGGCAGTGGTGCAGGATTCTCCGAATGGGCAAGCTCATTGTCAGAATAATGTTTAGCCAGGTGTTAATCTGTGTCTGGAGGGAAGTGCTGGAATTCATTATTCATCCCACTGGGGGAGGTCATGGTCCTGGGAGGCTGCCAGCGCTGGAGCCAGCCTCCTGGCTTTACTGACATGTGCCATTTGTGATGAATGCAGCTGAAGTCCATTTGAGGAATTCTCTTGTCAGGCAGCCAAGCTGACAGCGAAATGCGGAGCTAAGGCATTCGGCGAGCTCTGTTGCAGCAAGCGAGATCGCGCTCAGTGTTGGGAGGGCAGGAGGGGACAAACTGGAACTGCGGAAGGAAAGCATCGTTTTTTCTTTCTGTTCTTTTATTTTTTATTTTCTCCCACCCTTTGCTTCCCCTAAATACTGTGCTCCCCTTGGAAAATTGCCGACTCTGACGGAAAGAGTGCTGGCACGCTGCTTTTCATCAGCAGGATAGGTTTGGGTTGCTTTTTTTGTTTTTTAACGAGGGCAGGAGGTGAGACAATGATCAAGTCAAGTTGGTTCTACGTCAAGTTCAAGTATGCGGAGAAGGTAAGTCGGTATGTTTTCTCCTGCAGCCTTTCTCAAGGGATTGCTGTGTGGTCGCCTGCAGCCCCCTTCTCTTGACAGGCAGCTCTGGCCACCAGCAAAGCAAATGCTGCTGAGAAGTTTCACTGGTGAATTTGTTTTTCCATGGCTTGATAGATAAACACTGTGCCGAAAGCCAGTGCAGCGCAGGGTATGGGCTTGAAATGTGACAGCCTCAACTTCAGCGTGGTGCAAGTGGAAGAGAAAAGAAAAGCTCAGATCTAATTCCTATGGTGCTATGTCGGTTAAAAAAAAAAAAAAAAGCAGTGGTAGAGATGCATTTGTTTTTCTCATGTGGAGCTTGAAAGGTAGGAATATTTCATGTTTTGTAGAGCTGGTTATGAGATGTGACCTGCTTCTGCAGGGAAGTCAGTTCTTTTCTTCTCCTTCAGTAACAAGGTAAATATTTAATTGTCTGTAATTATTACTGGAAAAAAGTTTTATTGATCAAACAGTAGTGAGATGTATTCTGAGGCTGTTTGCTGGAGGTTTTACTATGGAACTTGCTGCATTTCCTATTGCACAGAACACTGTGCTTTCTGTTGGATTTTCCTTTTACGCTCATCTTCCACTTTATCTTGCCTGTCCCTTGGTACCCAGATGCCCGGGGAAAACAGAGGGATGGGGATGGACCAAGATTTCAGCGGGGACCTGCTTGACAGCGATGCATTTTCACCGAGTATCTCCCTGGAGGGTTTCCTGCCCCAGGTTAAAGACTGATCTTGTTGCCAGTAATGCTGAGACCCAGTCAGAGTATTTGCATGTAGCATTGCTGGTTTTTTAACCCAGCAAAATGGGAAATAGAGCAAGACAACTTTTTTTGTAAAGATACTAAGAAGTCTCACTCTCTGTTTGCTAACCATCCTTGAGCAGTTAGCAACTTGTTATTCTTAAAACAGGGGGAAAACCCATGCATGTGCCATTAGCCTGAAATTTTCTATTCTGGCAAATAGTCCCACATTGATTTATTTCTTGTCTTTGTGTGTCAAGTTATACTGCACACAGTGAAGGCATATCTATTTCATTTAATAAGATTGTTCCTATCATTTATCCCAGGCTGCAAATAGCATATTTAACAGTCGCAGATTTAACTATTCCATTTTCATTTGTTTTGGGCAGCCTTACAAAGGCAATTTGACTGCAAAATCCACTTTATTAGGCAGTTATATTTTATCTCCTTGATGTTTCTCTACAATAATTCTATGTTATTTAAAGTCATATCAGACCTATAAATATATATATCAAAACAAATTGACTTTGTATATTTAGCATATGAAACTCTTCCCAGAAAGAAAAATCTAATGGAATCAGTAGTTACGTGCCAGTGGGTGAGGTCAGCTATTTAAAATACCAGGGAGGGGGTTTTTTTTCACCTTCACATTTTGTGATTTAATTTCTTTCTTCTTTTTAAATACTCCTTGCAGTTCAACCAGAAAGCCCTCGAGTCCGTGAACAGAGCAGATAATGTTCCTTCTTTTCTGTCACCGGGTGATTTTCTGTGTGTGTGTTACATAACCTGCCATACCAGTTTTGTCAGAGACAGATATTTTTGAGATCTGTAACCTGGGAAATTTGAACACAGATGAAATCCAGGAAACCCATTTAATCTGTATTCTTCTTAGACTTACTTGTGCCTTACAAGATTTTCTTCTGATTCACCAGGGGAGTTGCCAAGTCTGTTCATCTGTTGAGGGGGAAAAAAGCCCCCACCAAACCCAAAACCATAATGCACACATGCAGGAAGACAAATACTGAAGTGTATGCCTGGTCTTTTATTGAATTTCATGTGTGATAAGAGACCGTTAGTCCTTTGTGTGGAAGTGAAGGTTTCCCAATGGAAGGCACTTGAGAAATTTAGGTCTTGGCTGCAAGGCAGGGATGTACTCCCTTGCTAAACACAAGATTTTGTGTCAAGGTTCTTGTTGCGGTTGATGCTTGGCTTATTCTGCATTAGCTTCAAGTCTTGGCTGTGTGTAAAATTGTGCTAGCGTGACTTAGGTGTGAATTGACACTGAATTTATTAAACTGGTGCAGTTCTCTGGCTGGACACTGTGGGTACATGCTCCAAGAAACAAGTGCTTCTGCATTAGTGTAACCATGTCAGTTTAAAAAAACTAGGTCAAATTCTTTTGCAACTCTTCCATGTTGTCAAGGTTTTAGAAATTGGGTTTGTGTTAGCTAAGCTGAAGTACCTTTCAAATTCTCAAACCAGCTTTTTACAGCAGTTTGTCTAAATGGATTTAAAACCTCACTTGGAGGTACATTTTCTCATTTCCAGTTGACATAAGTGTGGGCTGCTGCAGGAATGAGTGTTCCCATCCCCAGCTACACGTTGTCAGCGGTAGTGCTTGTGCAGCCACGTGGTGACATGCATCCGGGAGCTGATCCAATTGGAACTGAATGGGTTTTATTCCTTTTTTTGGGCTGTCTTCATTTTCAGCCAGATCAGTGTGTGTCCCAGTTTACCCCAAGTCTACAGCCATAAAGGAGGTACCTGAAAATACCTGGCTGAGGGTGAGTAGAAAGGACAGTGATGTCTCTTCTGGCAGCAGCCTGTGAAAACTAAATTAATTTAAGTTTGCTTTCCTCATTTGGAAGTGTTATGTAATCTCTGTTTAAGGGAGGTCATCTTAGGTTAGGGAAAGGTTGGGTCTCTGCCCTCACGTCAGTGCAGTATCTTCGTTAGATCAGAACTAGAACTGCTTTTCCTGTGTGTGCCGCAATAGTGACATTGCACCACTCCCTCTTAATTCTGTTGTAAAGAAGTTCATTGACATTTTTATTAGCTGGCTGGATTCACTGAAGTTGACATCCTTGCCTCTGGCCATCACAATTTTTTTTTTTCCCCTTTGATTTGCTTTGGAAGATTTTGCTGTCTGAAGACCCCTCTGTGATAAAGCATATATATTTATATACATGTCAGAGCTAACTCTGCGGGAAGCTTATATATTGTAAAATATTCCTTCACATATAGATTGTCAACCTGTTTTATTCTCTTGGCATCACTACTGCTATAAACTGTTCTGTTGACTGTGTTTGAACGTTGCTCATCCCATCTGGGTTATCTGCAGCCTCTGCAGATAGACCTGAACCGAGGTTTGGTGATGTAACTTGCCTGAGCTTCAAGGAAATTCAACCCTCACAGTTCTCTGCAAGCTTCAAAACTCATTACATCCAGCTGGCACCTTGAAATATCTTAGCCAGTCAACTTGTGTCATCTGCCTGTTTGTGCAGTGGCTGTTTTATACCGTCAGGAGAAAAATTCAGTGGCCATGCATTTGTGGCTGCAACAGAAAGCCTGAGAAATGGTCTTAAACTGTCTTTGGATGTTCACCTTTTATCCTAAAGACATGTTGGAACTGGAAACAGAAGAGAGAGATGTTGGATAAACTGATGTACTTTGGCATGTTAGTTTGCTCAAGTCATCCAAACGGTTATTTTATGTTTTGTTAGACAAGTGCCATAAAACCATTTCACAGCAGCATATTTTCAATTGTGATTAAAATAATCAGATAATAAAACTAACTAAAGTAGAAATCTGCACAACTTCATCTTGAGTCTATTATCAAGTTAATTGCAAACATTCTATTATATAAACTTCAAGGGAGCCTACTGGAAAAAAAACAAAGTTTTTATGTTTACCCATTCAAAGATTTAATATAAGGTCATTTGGACATGAGCCATTTTTACATAATACCCATATTCAGTCTGAGTGCATTTACACTGTAATTAAAATTCAACAGCTTCATGTGAATAGTAGTGCTGACACTAGGAAATCAGTTTGATCGGGGGGGGCAAGCTCTTGGAAATCTATGAAATTCTAGAAAGTGTGGGAGAAATGTGGAGAGAGGCAGCATGAGTGGGCAGTCTGGCTTCATGTGTTGCTGCTTGTATCTGAAGGAGCTTATGGATGATGTTGGAGGACTTGAAAGGTTTTGCTTTGTCCTTGAAAAGCCCTGTCCCTTGTTTGAGGTTCATTGATAAATATTGCTGAACTGAAGCAAAGCTTTATTTTCCTATTCCCAGCAGTGCCCAAGGGAGGGAAGTGCTGTATTCCTACCTGGAAAATTAGATTAAAACACCCAGTACCTAGATACAGGGTACATTCATTTTTTCCTCTAATGTAGGACTCCGGCTACTCTGAAAGGCAGTTTACAGTTTTGGCAGCTAAAATAAAAAGCCTTAAGGACAAGCAACCACTCTGAATGTTCGAAGGGCTTTATTTCCAGCAGAAGGATTTCAATTACAGTCATTTTCCTCGAGTAAGTACAAAGAGGTAAATGGAACCCCTGTTTCAAATGTTAAACTTGCAGACTACATTATTACCAGTTGTACTTTGAAAGTAAAGGATAAAGCCAATCTAAATCAAAGCCCTGATTCCAAATTACTTTTTAAGAGTATGATGAGGTCTGCACCCAGTAATTCAGCCACTTGGTGTTGAGCAGCACATAGCACATCAAATGTGACTTTCATTAGATTGTGTTGCTCTTCCGGGGGGATCGAGGCAGGAAGCATCTTTCTCGACAAGCACTGAGAGTTGCATCTTGAAAGGGCTGCTCTGCAGCTGGAGATTCATGTTGGCTGTATTTTTAGAGAATTTAGGGTTGTTTTTTTTTTTTCTTTTTTCTTTCTTTCTTCTCTGACTTTGCTCGTTATTTGTCTTGTCTTTTATAACAATAATTTGGCAAAGATTTGTTTATTTATCTCCTGTGTGGCACAACCTCTTCTCCCTCCCACTCCCCGCAAAAAGGTTTTTCATCTCAGGGCCATTTCCTCCCCTTGCTGGGTAGGGAACACATGTTCAGAAGTCTGTGTTTTTTTAGACCAGATATTGAAATGTGCACAATGTTTTTATAATACAGGTGCTCAAAAAAGCCGGGTAGCCAAGATGATAACTCAGTCTGGTGACCTGAGCTCACTTGAAACATTCATTTTCAGTGGAATGATGAACTCTCCCAGAAATCTGTACCCAGGGCTTGATTGAGTCAGGGATAACTGCTTCAGTCAGTGACTTTTTGGGTCAGACCTATGCCCAGAGGCATCAGAGGAAGGGCAGGGAGTTAACCAGCCTGCTCCTAGAGCATCTCCCTATTCCAGGGAGGCTGGTCCTCTCAGCACTCAAACCATCCTTGCTAGTGCCTGGGAGGTGGGAGCCCACCTGCTTTTTCTCCAAAAGTGCTGGTGCTAATTGTGCTAATTTTATTTATTTATTTTTGCTACTTCTTCTCCTCATTGCTTTGTAGATGGATTTCTGCAGGTGTGAAATCAGATGTTATTCCTCAAACTGATGGAGAGCATGAGCAAAGGGTTGTATCTTTCCAGATTACTCTGCACAGACACCTGGTTCAGTATTTTTATCACTTTTAGCTGCTGAATTTTCCTTTCCTGCCTATGAATATTAAAAGTTTGCATTTTTTTAAATTGTGTTGCAACTGTGACTGCCAGCATTTTAGGGAAATGAGTGAGATTCGTTGTTTTACATGCTTGCGAACAGATATTGGGTCTATGCAACAAACTCTGGAAAACAGATGTACTAATTTACTTTACCTCTAAATATGGAGTATTACAAATATGCCCTGGTGCCTCAGGAGCCTGTCCTGACTTTTTCTCAGCTGCTTACCCTGCCCTGGTTTGCTGCATGACCCTGTGTTTGCTGTTATAGCCCTGTCACACAGAATTGGCTTTCTTTGTATTTTGGCTTTTGCTTATCACATTATGACTTTATCTGAGGTTTCTGTGAACACAAAGCTGTCAAAGACCGATGGGTGCTTGCTGATGGTGGACGCAGCCTGCTTTGCTTGAGGCTGGCAAGTGGATCTGAGCAATGTTTTTCCCTTATTTTGGCCTCAAAGGCTGGGTTTGGCTGGCGCACCAGCAGTAAGCATAGGCTCGTGTCTCCATGGCCTTGTGTGCCCAGTGAAAAGTAGTCAGGGCTGAAACCCAGAGGAAGAAATGCCGTTGCTGTGCAGTCGCCAGCCCCAGCGGTATGGGAGGTCAGCTCTTCAGGGCAGCACCGTTTAGCCCCAGCAGCCACACGTGTGCTCACGTCAGAAACTGCCCCTCGGTTTTCTTCTGCTGGGTCTGCAGAACTGACTGAAGTTCAGCCAAACCTCCTGCGAGGAATAACCTCCTGCAACATGAGCTATGTGCAGATCCCTGCTCTGCTCTGGCTCCCTCTCTTTATTTCTGCGCTATTAAATTAGAAGTGGTGGATGGGTCATGGAATTGGTAAACGGGTGCAGGCTGCAAGCCGCTTAATCTCTGTGTGTGTTATATTCTCCACCTGCTCCTTACAGTCATAAAGTTAGCTCGTATTTCTAAGCATTTGGAGAAGAATGCTGAAGATTGTTGGGCTAAGTAATGTTTACTTATTTATTTTGATTTAAACGGATCTTTCTCCAATTCTGGCAGTTCTTGGTAGTTGGACCAGTTCTTGGGAGAGCTCTTGTTTGTTTTTAGATAAGGGCA
Source organism: Balaeniceps rex (assembly GCA_013401315.1). Classification (NCBI taxonomy): domain Eukaryota; kingdom Metazoa; phylum Chordata; class Aves; order Pelecaniformes; family Balaenicipitidae; genus Balaeniceps; species Balaeniceps rex. The sequence goes on along the minus strand of VYZW01040498.1, from coordinate 6,489 downwards.
TTTTAAGTAGGATTTTAAATCTGATTTCTTTCAGTTCTGCAAACTGAACATTTGCAGTTTGCTTTTTGCTGTAAGTGGTTATCACTAACCCATAACATTTTGAAGTGAAGAATCAGAAGGGTCAATAGGTTCATTTGGCTTTGCTGGGAATATGATGGAGATTTAAAGGACTTTTTCTTCCTTGAATCCGGGGCAGTTGTTGCATCCTGCATACGAGGACAACTCAAGGGCTGCTTCTGCCTGGGCAGGTGCCGGGAGCCCTGCGGGACTCCCAGCAAGCCAGCATGGCCGAGCCATTAGGAAGTCCGAGCGCCACCCATTTTCCCCTTGATATTTCTCACAAAGGGAGTCACTGGAGCAGAACTGTTTAAGCATCTCTGTGTCACTTTAGGATTCTTCCACCTGTAAGTGGGAATATGTGGGGTTCTTCTGCAACTGGAGCCAGCTTCTGGACAGCTTTGTCTTTAATATGGTTTGGGGTCTAGACCTGAAACTTCCATCTTTAGTCCTGTTTTTTTGCATGTATTTGTGAGACTAAGAAGAATTGCATACTAATGTGAATAGTCAGTGGCAGGTAAAATAGCAAGAAAAAAAAGCCCTGTTACCTTCTTGTGATGTAAATTTTTAATCAAGTGTTATTTTCTTCCGTTAAGCAACTTTTACAGCCCACTGCACAAAACATACAACTAAAAAACTTTGCACAATGAACTGCATATAATAGGCTAGCAATGCATCCATTACACATTTTTAGGTGTGTAAAGCATTTAAATCCATTTTTGTGTGCATGGCAGTGTAGCCTTCAAAAGGTAATTAGAATTTGCACAGTCTTGCTTTCATAGTTCCTTAGATTTTCTTCAGATTGCAGTGCTTTGGAAAGCTTCATTAGAAGTGGTCTCTTTTGTAACAACAAGGAAATATAATTTTAAATACATTAGAAAGCTGGAAACTTGTATCAAAATTTCTAAAATGATTGTACAGTGATGGGTATCAGTGAACACTATTCTTCAGCACAGCTGGATTGAAGAGTTGGTAGATGATAGACTAGGTGGTAATAGGAGTAATAATTGCATTAAATAACACTTTTCAATCTGAATAATTAGAGGTAAGTTTTGTAGCAAACGTGGGCTATGGATGTAGCAGTATCCTTTTTATGGGTGACCAGACTCAGTGGTGTCATCACTGTTTGTGTGTCTTCCACATGAGGACTCCTGTCTAGGGGCCCTCATTTGAAACCAAGGTACTGCCCTCACCTGCACATCTCCCTGCTGGCCAGCCACCCTTTGGGAAGTCAGAGACAAAATGTATTTTCTTTTTCCAAATTAGAGGCCAAGTGTGCCTGTAGATATTGAGCGGCATACTTGGAGATGCTGCCAGTCAAAGAGGCATGATGTCAGTGACCATACCAGCAGTCTTTTGCTTCAATTTCAGCATCCCTGTTCTGAATTTCTGCTTCCCAAGCTGCCTCTGTTACAAGACTGCAGCTCCCTTTTGGCATCTGCGCACACACTGCTGGGCTGCACCTTGCTGACCTCTGCCCAATGAAACTGCTAATAATTGTAGAAACACCGTCAGTATTGAAGACACCTGAAAAAGTGATATTCTTCATGTTTTCTGGGGGCTTTGGCCAAACAGGGTGTGCTTTCACCACTATGCCAAGAGCTGGCAGGCACCAGGAGTGTGCTTCAGGTTGGAGTGATGTGGGCAAGAGCTCGCTGAGTCTTGGGAACGTGCTGTGCCCAGTGAGGTCTAACCTAAGGTGAGTCAGTGCCACCGGAGGGCAGACAAGTGTGCACCAGTGACCATCTCTTGGGTGATGAACTGTGGTAAGACCTGCTGCTGTCTGGGAGGGACTGTTTTGGGGCTGGTAAAGAAGCAGACTCAAGCATGGCTGGGTGCACACAAATGCAGAGGAATTCTTTTGAGTGGCTGTTTGGGGGACAGCTTTTGACTTGTAAGCCTGTGGTATGTTTAACACTGTAACCAGTAATGTGTAGGTACTTGATAGATTAATATTCAGGACACAGTAGAGATGAAAGAGGCTGGCTGGGGGGATATCACGCACAATCTGTTCATCTAGAATTATTTTCTGGTTTGAAGCTAGATTCACCAGTTGTGTAGATGGGAAGAAAAAGAAATAATCTACGGGCTTACTCTGATTTTTTAATTCCCCCCCCCCCGCCCCGACTTCGTTTGCCTGAGGGCTGGTTCTGCCCTTTAATTATTTAAGAACTGGGTTTTGTTTACAGTTTGTAATAAAACTGATAAAAGATTAACAAGGTGCTTGTGAATCATTTTAAGCAAATTAAAGCTTTGAAAGACTTACAACTGCAAATATTTGAAAATTGTAAAGCAGAAGAATAAGAACAGACCAGATCAGATAATGAAGTTATTGGGTTTGTTTGGGAGAAAAAACAATCTTGTTGCAACTTTGTTTGCAACTGGATGTGAGAGCAGCATTGTCTGGTATATCAAATATTTATGTGTGCTTTTAGCAAATTTGAAGATACTGGTTGTACGAAACAGCATTGGGTATGTTAAAATAATGTTTTATCATGGTGTGGGGTAGCTGCACAAATAGAGCATGGGTCGGAGAAGGGATTCAGAGTGGAAGTACATGTGCCTGAGGTCACTGTAGTGGCAAGCCTGTGCCAAAGCATGTATACCTTATGCTGCTTTTAAGGACTGTGTTGACTCTTCCCTAAAACAATCCTAAAACCCTATATGAAATGATGGACTCTGAGCTGATTTCCATGCAAGAGTGAAATCAGGGAGGTTCTAACTCCATTTCTATGCAAGAATGAGATCTTGGGGTTATAATGGATATTTCCATCAAAACATCATCACGGCGCTCAGTAGTAGTAAAGAAGACTAACCAACTAAAATATTAGGAAATGTACTAAGCGTGGAACAGGGAACGTTGCTATGATGGAATAGAAATCCCTGATTTACCTGCGTCGTGGACACATTGTGCAGCTTTCATCCTCCCCTCTCCAAAGACTTGCAGACACTGTAAATGCTCAGAGAAGAGCCACAAAGCTGTTCAGAGGTGTTGAATGACCTCTGTGTGAGGAAGAACTAAAAGAACTGGAACCCTTCAGCTGGATAAATAGGTAAAGAAGATGTGACGGAGGTCTGTGAAATCAAGTGGGACATAGGGAGGATGGGGATTGCTCATTGCCTTCCAACGCAAGAACTTGGCGGTGTCAAAGGAAGTTGATAAGAGCCAGGCTGAAGGAGATCAGAAGTAGGTGGTTCTTTGAAGGTGTTGACCAGTGCAACTGGTAGTCGAAGGAAATTGTGGATGCTAAAAGTTTACATCACTTCTGGGAGAGTGGACAATGGGAAAGAAATCAACTGATTGCCGCTGAGCAGGCAGAAACCACATCAGGAGCTCAGTGAGCTGGAAATAACTGGAGGTGGAAGCAAGGGGGAAAGATGTGCATATATAAATAGAGACAGGAGTATTATATATACTTAGCCTATTTTTGTTCTCTTCCTTTGGACATCCATTTATGGCCACTGTTGGAAAGAGGATGCTGCACAAGCTGAGCCTTTGATCTGGCCCAACACAGCCGCTCCTCTGCTGATGGTGCTGGGGCAGCTTATTCTGTTTTAAGCGATGAGTATTATATAAAACTGGTGTTCTTCAACACCTACCAAGCTTAGCAGCTATGGATTTGACTGTGATTGTTACCGTAAAACAAAGGCATATCGTGTAGTGATTACAGCTTAGTATTAATAGCCAGATTCCTAATTTTCTGCTGAAAGTGCTCTGGGACTGGGAAGATCATCTCATTTCCCCTCTCCTATGTGCTTCATTTTTTCCACCCATAAAATGGGTGTGAATGCATGCATGTTATCTAGATTATAATCTATGCGGTATTTTTGGGAGAATTACAATGCATTTCTTTGAAACTGTTAGACAAGATACAGTACCAAGAGGAGGCAAGCCGCATTTCTGTTGCAGGGTCCCCAGAAAAGTTTCAAGATGTGTGAATTGTTGCATTACAGAGCTCTTTAGTACCCCAGTGAAAAATCAGTACAAACCTTTAAGCCTAAATTCTGTTCCCAATTGAATGAGGTGACAAGAAACTTCTGGGGCAGATGAGGACAGTTTGAGTCTAATTAAATGGAGTCATTTTATTCCTTTGGGAGAGAGCTGTGAAAGCTAACACGGTTCAAAGGTCTGTGTGTAGATCCTAATCTGCCTGAAAGATGTGGTAGAATTTCACTGACTGTGTCATAACCTCGGGTTCAGTAACCAAATCATTCCTCTCTTGAACATCCAAATATAAACTGCAAAAGAAGACAGAGGAATTTAAAGGAGGTGAATTAAGATATGCCTATGTACAACTGCTACCTATCACTCAGTGATAATGATAGAAGTAGTCTAAAAGCTCTGTAGCTGGTCTTTTTTTCCACCTTTTTCAGCTGGCATCGTTGCATGACTTTGATGGCAGCTGTAACATACCTTGTTAAAGTTACGCTTCCACGCAAATATCTAATCTACAGGTCTCAGCAATGTTTTAAAATGTCTCCTTTTGCTCTCCCCTATATGTGATTTTTCCATTTTGCCCTGCACTTTTGCAAATGAATTCTAACCAGCTTGAGCTCACACACGGGTAGGGTCGACCTCCGTGTCGGAAGAGGGCAGTGCATTCCCGTTCTTGGGGAGTGATGGGGGTGGGGGGTACATGTGGGTTGCATTACTCTGTGGCTTTACTCAGGCAATATTTGTAGCTTCCAGTGTTCTACATGATACAGATGTTAGAGATGAATAGATAGTGTTTCTATTTCCTTGTTTAGTCTTCTGTAATTTTTCAGTGTTGCGATCAATCTTTATCCAGCCTTCTTGAAACTTCGCTTGTGTTTAGTATATTCTCTCTGATTGTCAATGATCTCCTTTAAAAACCTAGGATCCGTTCCATCTGGTCCCAGGAACTTGGCAGCTTGCGTGGCGAGCAATAGCTGATTTTTTTTCTGTGAGTGCTAGTACAGAGAAGTCAATTCATGGCTAAAAAAAATAAAATCCCTAAATCAGAAAAGCTGGGAAAATATAACAATTGCAACTCTGCCAAGGAAATGCTTCTTGTTGGATTAAAAAAATCTTATGACAAGTTGAAAGAGAGAGATTTGGAAGTGAAATTCAATTCTGTTGTCAATCCAGGAGAGTTAAAGCTGAAACTGTGTTAGAATACATTAACAGCACTGCCTGGACAGAGAAAATCAGCTGCCTCTCAGAGACAATTTTATGCTGGTTTCCATTCTGCCTCAATTTGTTATGACCTGGTTTGGATTTCCTAACTTTGATGTCACTGAAGTTCATCATCTGGTGTGTTCAGAAAAGGTCTCTGCTTCTGTGTCCATGGGTGCCCCTTCTGAAATAAACTCCGTTCTGCAGCAGTAAGGAAATGGGGAGTGGGATGCTGAAATGGAAAGGGGTCAAGCTAGCAAATTTGAAGAGAGAGGCATCCATATGGTACGTTGGAGGTGTTACGTATGCCTTGCACTCAGAGGAAGCATCCCCTATTCTTGACAGGGATTGGCAGTAATTTGGTACAGTGTTGCAGTTCTCAGTGATAAGGTCTCTGGGTGGTGGGCGGAGAGAACTGCTTTTATGTTTTGGGTATGGCCCTGATGGTGGTTATCAGTGCTTTGGATGTGCTGTTAGGGTTGTGCTCCTGGAGATCGCGTGAAATCTTGTAGGAAGGGTAGCACTTGGCAGCAGAGCGGTGCCATCAGCCCATCCCTTGCTGCTGGTTCCCTGCTCTTACTGTTGTATTCACCAGCTTCCCAACCTTTTTTTTTTTCCCCTTCCATGTAAAAAGGGGAAACCGAAATCATCTGTCCCCTTGGCTGGAGGTATGAGTTGAAGTTTTGTTGTTCGGTCTCAGAAAACAGGCTCGTTCGGTGCTGAGATATCACTGTGGCATGTTAGTGAGAGAAATTGGGAGTACAAAATCCCATTTCTCTCTCAGCATGGACAGAAGATTATAAACAAGGATGTGGGTCTTCCACTGTCAGTGGAAGGAGATTACTGAAAGAGGTGCAGCTTTTGTGACCTCATCTAGTAGTCACTTCTGAGACCAGTAGAAGGTGTAAATCTTATTCTCAATGAAGTAGAAGGTATAAATCTAAATCTCTAATAAATCTAAAAAAATATGAGATATACCAAAAAGTGTTCCAAAAAGTGCCCTGGCATGGTAGCCCATAGATTTCTTCTTGATCTCGTAGGTTTGCACAGGATCGGGACATGGGATAATATAAAAGCTCAGTCCTTTCAAAGTGAACTTTTTGTTAAATCCCCATCTCTCCTGGCTCTAGGCAGTGGACTGTTTACATGGATATCTTACAAGGTCATGAGAAATATTTTAAAACAATTCATTATGGACATCTGATGGGACTGACTGCCTTGGGAGGTACTGAGAAGTAGCTTCAGCCAATTGTTGTAGGTATCATAGAATCATAGAATGCTTTGGGTTGGAAGGG
>VYZW01040497.1:5063-29003 GCA_013401315.1 Balaeniceps rex | reverse complement strand
AGAGGAGAGGAGAGGAGAGAGGAGGTGGACTGGGGCTGCTTCCTTTCACATCCATTTCACAGGGAGGATTTTGAGATATCCAGCGTTGTGGGACACAGCAGCTGTGCAAAGTCCATGGGACTTCCCCTCAGTGGCACTTCCATTCCGTGATCCCAAGGCACAATTCGGTTGTGTTCAGATGAGAAGAAGAATGGAGGATGAAGGACACAAGTGGTCTATGGCGTGTTTTTAAAGTCCATGGAGCAAAACTCAGCTCCCTATGGGTTCAGAAGGTAAGAGTCTGAGAAGTTATAACTGAATGCACGACTACTTGTTACAGGATCAATAACCGACCTATTTAGGATTACTCTGTTTCATTATTTTTCAGTGCAGAGGTTTGGCTGCGTTCAGCAGTTCTACGAACTGGTTTTTCCTTTAAATAAGCTGTCAATGATAACCTTTTCTCCTAATGACCTCTGGAAAAAAAGGGTCCCTTAGCCAGGCCATACCCAGTACTACCCAGGTTCTACACTGGTATGGGGAAACCTGCATGTTTTCACTACCAAATGCAGATTTTCTTAAACAAGCCACATACGCTTTTGCTATTAAAGTGTTTTGTAGGAAATGCTTTTTAAAAGAGGCAAGCATGCATCATCTTAATGCACGTAACCTAAAGAATAATTGTAGTCTTTTGGAAAGCACTCAGTATTGTAGCCCATCTTCAATTATTCACTATGTAGGAAATAACTCTGTGACGAAAAATGCTACCAGTTATTCCTTGTCACTCTATTTCTGGCACTTTCCTAGTCTGCTGTTGGCCACTCTTCTTACTGGCTTTTGCCCCATGGACAGCTCTCAGACCATCCCCAACCAAACCTGAAAGCTCTTCTGAGATGGAGATGGGCCCTTACTGGAGGCCGTCTCACCTGGAGCGGTGCTCTGATTCATTTTGCATTGTTTAAAGATGAAATGTGTAAGCATTATATGCTACATGATATTTTCTTAGGCAGTGTGTGCTTTTAAGGAGTACCTATGTTTTATTTCTCCACATACAAGCAGAAAATTTTTCCATTACCTTTCAACAAAAAACAGACTGTGCAACGGCAATTTTCTTTCCCCTAAGGATGGTAGCCTGTCATCTCTATTAATCTTCCACATATTATCGTCACCTGCATGCTTTGTTCCAGTATGATGAATTTTTACACCAAATACAGAAAACTAGTGATATTTGAGAGAAAGTAATCCCCCTGACAGAAGGTTGTGGACAGAAAGATGGAAGTGGGCAGGGTTAAATTGGTGCCATATGGTGAGTCCTGTGGGCTGCTTTGTTTCTCTTTATTTTGGTTACTGAGGGATTTCTGAATCTCAGTAACAAAATACCTGGGAACGTTTACCTGTTTCTTTCTTTTTGTTGGAGGTGATTTTATATACTTTATAAATGCAAGTCATCCTATAGACTTCCAAGGGATGCTTGTCCGTTTAAAGTTGTACACATTCATTAGAGTCCACATTAATGAGGCCATTCATAGTGCAGCACCCGGTGCATTTAATCCAAATGAGAGCTCCGAGCACCATCAGAATAGAAAAGAATAAATAGTGAGTGTTCCCATCCATGTTGCTATTTTTCTTTCGCAGGTTTTTTTTTAAAATTACTTTCAGAAAAGAAAGGTCTTGATTGTTTTTGTTTTTCAGGTTATGCTGTTGGCGTATGCTGGAGGTTTGCAGTGATGCATAACAATGTACTTTATTGTACATTATAGCAGTGTGTGCCGCAGCACTGAGATCTTATTATTTGTTCAAGACATTTTGTGAGATGCTAACTTATGCCATCTAAAAAATGTTAATGTGGGTTATGAAGTAAATTGTCATTGCATTTATTTTAGTACTGCCTCTAACTGAAAGCAGTGTTAATTTTCAAAATTTAAGAGAAGACAATATTAATGCTTCTTTTCCCACTAAGTTGTTTACTATTACATGTAATTAATAGCCGCATTAAGTATTCTAGCTCAAAATCTTCTGCCTTTTTTTTTTCCCCCTCGTCTTTTGTCTGTCATTATTAATAATGTGTTTTCGTTAGGATGATTTTTGCTGAGGTTTCAGTTATTGCGCCCTACTGACTTGTTTTTCGTTGCTGAAATTGAGCGCAATACCTGTATTCCAAGGTAATGCACAGATATTTCTTCAAACTGTCATTCTCTGTAAAAATGCAATATTTTCTTGGATATTTTGCAGTTTACTGGTTTACTAGCAAGTTACAGAATTATTGCTCCTCTGCTCCAAGTTGAAAGAACCCTTTGTTAAAAACAGTGAAATATAAATGGCCAATTACATCTCCTTGCAGTACTGCAAACTTGAAAACTTTGGATCCAATTTATTTCTTTCAAAGAAGTACAGTTTTTTGGACCAGTTCCTACCAGTGTTACAGAAACAGGTAGAGAGAACAGTAGAGTAATCCTAAAGAAGGAAACCTTAAAATGGCAAGTGCAAGGAAAACATTTAGCTTTGATATTAATTAAAACCTTAAAATTTTCTTTGTAAATATGCAGATATAAAATTACCCTCCATACCCCTCATTTTCCTTCCACGCCATTTAGTATTATCCCTTTGGGATTAGAAAGCTGATGAAAACCAATGAGGAAAAACAACATAAGCAAACTCATCAGCACATACATTCTTGGTCAGGAGAAGGAGAGCTGTCCTAGCCCTGGAGCGGGCGGCTCAGCAGGGTCCCCTTGGGTGGGAGGGAGCGTTCCCCAGGGTGATGCTCTGCTGTATCGAAACCAGAGGTGTCGCAGTTTGCTCTTGCTGGAGGGTAGCATCAAAGCATTTCCTTCTTGGGATGGAAAACAGGGAAGGAAATTGGCTTTCAGAAGTAGTCTCTGAGACAGAGTATTTCTTGGGGCTCTTCCTATTACTGAAGCAGCTTATGGTGTGTGCTGTGTTCAGGTTGACTAAATCCATCACCCCTCGCTAAATGACTAGTGCAGGACCACAAAAGGAGCTCATATCACAGCTGAACTTTGAGTACACATGCTCTTAGGTCTTTGTCCTACACTCTAGGACTGGAAATGGTAGATTTCTGAAAAAAAAACCAACCCAACAAATACCTACAAAACTTTTTTAGCACATTCACCTCTAATAAATGAAGTGAAATGAAGTCAAGGAAGCAAGAGAGTAGCACATTTTTTTCACATAAAATTAATTAGAACACATAAGGAAATGAGGAAAATAGAACACATCCGTGTATAAATATAATGGTATGTATTTTTTTAAATGTAATACAAAATAATATTATGAATGTAAGATATTTCACCATCAGCTGAGGAAACACACTGTGCAGGAACTTACTGTAAGTACAGAATTACTTTGATAGTTAAATGTGATTAAATAAGCAAAATTAAGGTAGGATAAAGTGTACTCTGTTCAAAGTCAGTGTTTTAAAATTCCTGCCATATTTTTCTGATCTTGTCATGGAAATTGAAATGAAACTTAGAGGCACTTGAGTCTTTTGATTTCTGCCAATTTCAACTGCTGGCAGCCAGTGCCTGTTTTCTCGGCCTGTTGATTGGAGAAAGATTAGCTAAAACAAGTAGCAAAATTAAACGGTTGGATTATTTCTTTTCTCATAACATAGTAACATAGACTCAATTTTAAGGCTGAGTTTTCACCCTATAAGGAGTCTAGTTTTTTGAATCATTCCTTACAAAGCTAAGCTAAGATGAAATATATGCTATAATATGTATAGACATATAATATATGTAACTCCTCTAAATTAACAAAGTAGTACTGTGCAAACCATATTCTGTTTTTCATTCTCTTTATTTTCTCACTATGGGTATCTTTATATATGTAAAAATACAATTAAAATGTAAAGCGTATAATGTATCCTATATAACAGCATAACGTTGTGATGTCCTGATATAATACACAGATCAATTTCCATTGTTTTGTTTCATGTTGGAAACAGAGAAGTGTATCCAATGTAGGTCTAGTCATAAGCTTGTCACTACTCTATTCTGCAAAAGAAGCAAATACTCTGGTTTTAGTTAGCCGTCATACTGTAAATCCTTATTCCTGCCAGGGAGTTTTGTTGGTCTAAACAGTTATGAAGGACAATGACCTCAAATAAGTTTGCAGATTACAGAAGTGGGCTTATAGTTGCTTAACTTATTTTTATTTCATACATACTGGCATGCTACAGAAAATAGGAGTATTATAGTTCATCTTGATAATACAGTAATTACTGTCATCTTCTAATTGAAAGAGTCATTCTTTAATGCCAGAAAGCCATCAGCTTTGCCTAACTAGAAATATAGAAAAGCACAATGGCCATTTGAAAAATTCAGTAGCAAAATAATTGGTGCAAAATTGCAATTCAGCAAAGCATTAATCAGCGCGTGCATAATCTGTTGAAATGCCTGTTATGTCCACTTTATGTTCAGTTCATATGCTTTACAGATTCATTGGGGGTCAGATGTGAGAATAAGCTGTACAGCGTGTGCACTGTGGTCTGATCATCAGGGCACAGTTTAAATCACAGCACATCTCTGGTCACTGATAGGGGTAAACAGAGTAAACCACCATGCTCCAGTGCAGGATGGGATGTGCTGCTCAGGTGTGCGCTGGCTGTGAGCTGAGCAGTGTCCCTCCCTTATGGTGAAGTCAGTTTTATTCTGGATGCACCATGAAGTTCATCTGCACAGGCTCTCAAACAGCAGGCATCGTGTTTGGTATCACTGGGAAGCTGGCCCAGGAAAACTCCCGGGCAGGAAGGATTCAGTTAGAGGAGGAGGAGAGCGTGACCAAGGAAACCCAGGCACTTGGTGACCCTGTAATGAACACAGTGCAAATTAATTATAATTGTATCTGTGTGTGCATGTTAAGTAGGCTTTGGTGAAATACTTAGAGAAAATTCGATTTTAATATTAACATTACATTTAAAAATTATATGCATCAATCATAAGGTCCTACTAGAGTTTTTCATTCTCCATTTTACTCCATTGTATGTGTCCTAATATTATTGCTGCAGTACCATCCATTTTGCTTTTTCCTTTGAGCTGCTGGGAAATTGCACAGTAAAAACAAATTTAGCAGTTTATATATTTCTCGTATGTTGGACAAAATACAAATACAGGAGGAAATAAAAATACAGATACTTTGGAAAAATGCAGAACAAATCAGTATGTCTGGCCTTTATTTTTTCCTAACAAAAGCATTTCATATTTAAGCAGTTCACATGTCAGTAATAATAATCAAGTTACTTACCAGCACTCTGGCAATGCACTGCTTCTACAAAACAGGATACAGTGGCTATCTCATACCTTAGCCTGAAGCTCCAAATACTCTCTGACTGACTGTCTTGGTAGGCAGCAGAGATTGTGAGTGTTCCAGGAAATCAGTGAAGCTTCAGCATATGTTTAATGCTGAAGTGCTAACCCAAAGAAGGGTGAAGTTAAGACTGAGCATAACAGCTGTGTGTCAGAGGATGGCACTTCCCTGCTCTAGAAGGGGACTTGCTGATCCTGCTCTGTCTGTAATTGTATTACATGGCCATTTTAATGACCTGATTAAACTCATTGTAAGAGTTTTGCTCCCATTACTGGCATCTGAAGACTGTCTCCAGACCAAAATAGTCTATAGTCTCTGGTAGTTAGAAATTTAGTCCTTTGGTTTTATTTTCCTTCCTCAATGTTTACTTTTTCTTTTTTTTTTTTTTTTTTAAAGAGAGAACATATGTCTCTTCTAAGTCTTGGCTTTGGCTAAACAAAAAGCCCAAGCTATTTTAATTTTCTCTCCTAAAATAGAGTCCCAGTACTTCTGAACATGTTAGTCATTTGTCTTTGTACCTATTCCAGCTTGAATCCTAAGCTCATCCATGCTGCATTGGCTGCAGTAGCTGTTTTCAGGGAATGATTTTTGTTCAATATGTCTTGCTTTGCAACAAACAAACTTCACTATAAAGAGTCCATGAACAACTGATTTCATTTATTGTTTGGTTTAGAAACATAAAGCCAAATTATACTAACACTTATATACAACATTGTCCAAGGATATAAGGAAAAGACTTAAGTGCTTGTGCCACCAAAAATACAATCGAGGATCAAGATAAAAATGCTCATTTTTCAATACAGTATAATTTATATAGAGCACAGTAGTAGATATTTAGAAATCCAGAATAAAATAGAAAATATTAGATTTAATAAGGTATAATGTTGGTGGGAGTTCCAGTATTTCTAAGCTATAAATTTATTAATTCAATACATCTAGTAAAATATTATGTCTCTCTACCAGACTTGAGTATTGAAGTTTGTATTTTCTGAGGCCACTTGCAGTTTTACTTCTGCGTTGCGTTCATTTTATAGATATGCTTTCAGAGTTGCCATGCCTAAAGGGGGATTTGGGTAAGAAAAAAAGTGTACTCATCTTATCTACGTAAGCCTAGTAAAGCATTGCATAAGTCCTTTTAGTCCTGTGATAGAGTATGCAGATGCTTTCAGGGACTGGCTAGGAGAGCATTAATACATTAAGCACTGTGATCTCGAGCCCTGCGGCTGCTATGTCGGTGAATAATGCAGAGCATATAGCACATTTTGCTTCTGGCCTTTGTGATTTCTCTCTGCTGCTTCTGTATTTAGATCTTTTCAGTTTACAAATCTTTTTTCATTTAATTAAACCTTAGCACAAGTAGCATATTCAAAATGAAAGCAATTCAAGCTGTGGTAGAACCTGAAGTGTAACTCCTTTATCACTCACTATCTTAAATGTTTTTATTAATTCATATCCAATTCACGGCCATGGAGTAGACATTGACAATTGCCTGGATGGTTCTAATGGAGCCACTTCCCTTTCGCTCCTTAATCTCACTCTCTTCTCCCAGATGGGCTAAATCAGTAATGACAGTATAAGTCCATTTTCTGAGTGTGTGCTTTAAGGAATGTATCATGGTTTATTTTTTTTGAAAAGTAGTCATCCAGTCACAACGAGGGGATTGTGGGCACTTAATTCAGGAGCCTGAGTTTTATATATAATTAATGGAGAAGGCAGGACAGACCTCCAAAGGAAAATGAAGATAACTTAATCTGTTCTGTATTTTTCTGTTCTCAGTATAAGGAATGGATGGGTTGTGGTACTGTGGCTAAAGCCAGGCAGAAGGTGACAGTGGGCACACTGAAATGTCTGAAGTCATGTCAGATGTGGGGTTTCACAACTTCTATCCAGTTGAAATTTAGATGCTGCGCTGTCTTTGGAGGAATAAGTACCCCCCTGAACGAAAAGAGTAGTGGCCTTTGGGAAGTATGGATGTGATTTGACTTTGGCAGACAAACTCGCAGTTGTCTATTTTTAGAAGAGTCATGTACCTATGAACTGGAAGAAGGACATGCTTGAGGACCTCTGCAAAGTAAGGGGGAAAAGGATTTTTTTCTGCTTGTTTTGGGTCACTCTGAAAGAAGGGATGTTCTAATCGTGCCATGAGAGAGACACAATAAGAGAGAGCAAGACTGACTGTGGCTGTGGGGATTTTTTTTTTTTTCCCCGAAAAGCAGCATGCCAGCTCTGCTCAGTTAGTGGAAATGAACTCTGAATGGAAAACACCAGCACTGTGCTGAGCCTGAGCTAATGCATCTGCTTCCCAACAGACAGTATTAGCGTGGGGTCTCTGCTGTGCTTATTGCAGCTGTGCAGCTCCTGGCTTTCAGCTGATGTATGTGTGTTCATCTCGGACTGTGGGTAGGTCACACCATGTAAACATTCTTCTTAGCCAAGTGAAAAGGTGACTCCTGGGAGGATGAGTTGTGCCTCCTGGTCACTCTGAACAGAAGCTTCTGTTTATTCTTTATATATTAGTAGTCGTAGTGATTTCAGGTGCCTTCAGAAGGCAGCTTCTATAGCCCAAACTACTCTTTGAGACCTTGGACATACAACATAGCTCATCGTGTCCTTGCCTTTCATTGTCAAGTAATGACGATATTAATGACATGGGAGCTTAAAACATGATTTTTCAGATGAAAAGCACAAAGGCAAATGTATGGGTATAGCTGTCAAACATAGTTACAGATTTATGAAGATCCATGACATCATATTCAGTGGAATTATGCTAGACTACAAAGGGCAGGAAAGCTTATTCAAACATAAAATAATTCTTAAAAGCCTTTTAAACTTTTTAAAGTCGTGAGAGAGTCACATTTTTGAAGTGAGACTGTAACTCTATCAACATTCCATGGCTATTTCTTAAACTTGTCTTTTAATGTCTAGCCTTGCACCAACAACAATGAAAAGAACTCTCCTAGTACTTCTAGACCTTGTTACTGGTCCTCCTTAGTTAGCCTCCCTCTCTGCCTCTTTAAGAGGAAGAAATAAGTAACATTTCTCCAGTTTGTTCACAAATAATCAGTGCCACACACGCTTTACCTGACCATAATAGGAAATAGCAAACAGGCAGTTTTCTTGTTCAGAAACCCAAGCTTTCCTTTAAAGATCCTACCTCCAAACAGGACCTTTTTCTTGGCTTCCTCCTATGAAGATACTTACATGACTACTTTGTCTCTTGCCTCTGTTTTTCTTTTGCTGGGAGGCAAACAGACCAATAGCTGCAGCCAAATGGATACTGGGTCTTGCATTGTCCGCTGGTTTGCAGGAAAAAACCCACACTGGATTTTTTCATTTTCCATTCAGGAGTCTTGTATGTCTGCTGGTTTTATCCTCTCATTAGTCAACGTGGTAATTACATGTTCGCTCATGTAGCCCAAATGAGCGATGTTGGGCATGTCCACCAGATCTGTTAGCCATTGGTGAAAGATACAGGCACTGGCAAGTGTAAGCTGTATCCAACACAGACTATATTTTGTTGAACAACTCTCATAGCTATTCTACCAAGTTTTGTTGGCAGTACTACTGCCACTGATTTGGTCTCCAGCTAGCTCTCCAAGGCTGCCACGGAGGCTCTGCCATGCTGGTTCTGTGGACACCGAGCTGACTGCACAGTAACAGCCGACTGTCAGCAAAACAGCGTCGCACAACCTGATGGCTGTGCCTGATCAATGTCTTACAGTTTTCAATTTGTCAGAAACTGGAGCAGAACAGAGTTAATTCTCATATCGAGCAACAGTGAAGTAGCTGCAGTTATCTCCTCAAAAGACAAAAAAAGATGGGAGAAAATCTGATGCTGTCCTTTAAAGCCACCATTATCCATTACACAGAGCACAGTCACATCCCTTTGCCAATCCACTAGTAGCAGAAAATCAGCAATGAGGTAGCCTATACAAACCTAAGTAAAAAATGTACCAAAAAAAAAAAGGTATTATTTTCTGCCTTCATTACTGTATACTGTTTTATGTACCCTTTCCTTCTAGCCCTCTATCTCTTTTTCTCCTGAAAATGAAAGCTAAATTTCTGTGAGCAGGGAACAGAAAGATTCTGTTTCCAAGTCACCTGTTTCTTTATGAACACGCTTGGGAAGCAGCTAAAAAGATTCCCCAAAGTGTATGTTTGCAAATATGTTTGACCCATCTGGGTAGAAGGAATGAATGGAAATAAGAGAAATAAAATACAAAGCAGTCTACTGAAAATAAGCAAGAAAAAACCCACACTATTTAGATGAGCATTGTAATGAATTATACTGGAAACACTAAAGGAGACTGCTGTGCATAAATCATTCATTGATCATTCAGATTCCATAATGTTGACAAAAAAGTGTTGTAAACATAGAGGATGCAGGTTTTCAAATCCAAACCCAGAATTTTTTGGTTTTCCAAGTCTGAATTAAAACACTTGCATGCTGTGCTTAGATTCAAAAAGTGATAGAAACAGTGGGTGGCTGGCTCAAAAGGTAGATTGCAAAACTAGTCAGAAGTTGTAGGCCTCATGTACTGGCAAATGTGATGATTTATTTCATCTTGGGCATTGTTTCTGCACTGACCCTTTGTGCTCTGGCCTGGAAGTAAATAATGCCCAAAACCATGTTTTCAGGTTTTTTCAACAGTATCTGTGGTTTATAGTAGTCTATTTTGTGTATTGGGAGGGATGCTATAAGACAAAGGAAAATCCTTCAGATTGAAGATAAATGCATAGCACTTTATAGCAATACATCCCCTAAGTCCTGTATGTTCACAAATTAAAGTAAAACTTAAAGCTAAACCAACCCATCACATCAACATGTACTCCAAAGACTTCCTTTGGCTCTGCAGAACCTCAGGGAGCCCTAGCTGCTGAACTTGCCTTGGACCGGCTAGGTCTGGCAGGCAGCCTGTCTGCTTCTCCCCCTCAACCTGCTAGGAGTATTTCCAACTCAGCATCCTTTTTTTTTTTTTTCTTCCCAGAAACATGTTATGCAAGAGCATGCAATATATTGTGTAGCAATAGCAATAAAATTATCTGGCTCTACATTAATTTCGTAAAATATATACTCTATAGTCACAGTTTCTTAACCTCTTAAATCTCTCCATATTGTTACTACCAGTATGGCTTCATAAAGTAATCAAGAAGAAAGCACACTGGGCCTCCTCAAAGTTAGAAGTACTTCAATCATGACACTTAGGGAAAAGGACTCTTCCTGAACTTTGCAGGTAAACCCACTGCATTCCTACAGCTGCGAACATCTGTCCATCCACTGATCTATTGATACCTGCATAATCTGAAAAAAAAATAGCTTTCTCTGTGCAAAGGAAAGCTGGGGGGACCTCACTTAGGAAAGTCTATTTTATTAACCTCTTTTTCCTACACATTGTCTGGAGTCCTGTATCATCCTGTGTGATAGAAGGTCCTAGCAACATATAGTCAAATATATTTGCATTGTAGGAATGAAAGAGCAATCCCTAAGCGCAGAACTAAGCACAAAACCAACAGTTTTGGGGCTTTAATTTAGCTGACAGTCTGAAGCCGTCGTTTAGATCGTCCGGGATTGCTGCATTATACACAGATGGTTGGTTACATTTATTTTTCCGTATTATCCACCCAAAAGTGGCATTTAATTTCTTTTCCTGCACAGCAGGCTGCTACGGTTGCTGATCTGCATTTCCACAGACACAGAAGAGTCAGATCTCCTGTCTCTGTGGCAAACATGACGGTTCGTCTCATTTGTCACCCTCCATGTGTCTGAGGAGACAGTGGCAGAAAGATTGAAAACCAGCGTGAGAGGGGATTAGAGGAGTTGTGGGAAGTAGACTCTTAGGGACCCCATGCCCCGGGGGGAGGTGCTTCTGTCCACCCCGGTGCCTTTCTTGCTGGGTGCTTACCAGCCTTGCTGCCCCTGTGGTGCCAGCAGCGGGGCCAGGCAAAGGCAGGCAGCACTGGCAAAGGCAGGCACTGGTGAACGCAGTCTGCCAAAACAGCAGGAGCAAGAAATGGTTGACGAGAGGACTTCTTTGCCGCTGAACATTTCTAGCACAGAAACAGCCTCTGGCAGAATGGGATTCAGAGAGCTACTGTGACATAGCATGCTAATAGCAACAGTTTAAAAAAAAAAAAAAAGAAAACAAAAAAGCCTTTCCCTCCAAATGAAGGAAGGAAGAAAAGCATCTTTCCGTCCTGTTAGTCATGTTACACCTGTGTCCGCAGCTGGTGGAGTGCTCTCTGTGAGGGTATGGAGGAAGGGCATGCCAAGGAAACACAGGTGCTGTCTGGGGCTGGAGGAGGCGCAGCCCCAGGGACGGGTAGTATGGACGCAGGGAGGGACAGTGCAAGACCGGGAGGCAGGGGACCAAGGGTGGCAGCAGTCCCCGAGCACGGCCAGGGGATCGAGGAGCACTGTTAATGGAACAGACGTCACGCTCTGGTTACCAGAGAGGCATCTCAAGCGCTTTTCCAGACTGCTCTGTGCATCTCAGGTCCTTGCAGTAATATAACGTGATGGCCACTGTGCCGTTGTTCAGGCTGCAGAGGGGCAGTACCTGTCCTTGCATGACAGATTTACTGGCAGTGAAAGTATGTAACTGGTAAAACACAGCTGAGAGAGGGTTAATTATTCAGCTGTTGTTGCACAGCAGCATTCCCACAGGTCCCAGGAGAAAGGTCAAAGCTAAACACTGTGTGGCTTTTCTGCTGGGAAACTCTATCGTTGTCAAACCGCTCTGTTACTTACGTAAAATGAAAATAAAACAAATGGAGTTTCTCATAATTAGATATATCGTCCCTCTTAAAACATACCGGGATCTGTTGCCCAGTGTTGCTTTTGCAATCACCAGTGGTTTCTGAGTGAAATAAAAATTACACCGTGCAGCAGAAAAATTATGTTTGAAGCTGGTAATAGTAACATCTTAACCAGCACTTGCCTGATTCTTTAGGTTTCCACCTCCTTGTTTGCTCTCCATGGCACCAGCAGTGTAACATCTAGGTCACTTGTAAAATTGTGCAATTTTCGTCCAGCTTACCCAGTAAAAACAGTTAATGCTTAAATATGTGTTTGAAGGAGAAAATTGATGTATACAGTGTTTGAGATTCATGCTGGTTCTGTTACCTTTTCCCAGAATAGTTAAAATGATGTCTGTGATCCTTCAGCCAGTTTCATAAGTGATGCCAGCGGTCTGTTAACTTTATCTAACATGGCTCCAGTACTTTTTTTCCCCCTCATGCTAATAATTTTTATAAAATAACCCAACCGACGCTAGGCCTATTTTTTACATTTTTAGAGTTGCAAATTGGCTTTGATTACTTCTTTATTAACACAGTTTGGGCAGATCCAAAAAGATATTTAGATCCTTAAACTGATTTATTCACCTAAACTCCCAAATCATCTTGAACACCACCCTCAGCTCGAGATGAGTCACCTTGTGAAAGTGCCTGTTTCTTTCTGTTGAGAGCTCCACATGTCTAGTTTAGGCTTAAATATCTGGATTCTGGACACCTAAGTCAAGGTAAATGAATCCTACTCAGGGAGCTCAAATAATTGTTCAGCTGTCCTGTAACTCTTTTTAAACTGGGACCTTTTTCTCAGATCCAGCACATCAGCAAAGACTTGGGGCTGAACACAGCCTAGGGAGTGTGATTATGTCCTCAAAGAACTTGAGTCATTTGTTCTTTGCACACTTTCAATGAAAAAACAAAACATTCAGATGGAAAATGTAACACAAGGAGCTAAGTCTGTTAGGAGCTGAAGCTCTGCTGAGTTTCTGTGGTGCACGTATTCCTGATTTAGGATTTATTTTTTATTTTACCCTCTTTTCAATTTAGGAGGGAAGGGAAGAAAGGAAAGGGAGCGTGTTTTTTTCAGCATTTAATATCAGTTGGAACATTTGAGGATGCTCACATAACAATAAAAATACCCTCATCTTTTGTCTCAAAGCTATGGAGAAAGTCTGCCATAAACAGGGCTGCTGTTCAATTTTATTTTACGTTCATTTGTACTGGTATTGAAAATGAGCAACAAGGGAGACCACAGGTGCTAAAGCACTAAAGAACTGGAAAACAAATGCAATGCTTCATTTTCAGCCGGAGGCAGGTTACAATGTTTCCCAGGAAAAAGCTTTTGATAGAAGGAAATTTTGTGGTAAACTGATGGTGACAGTAAGCAGAATTGACTATAATTGATTAATGTAATCTGCATATTTTGTGATTATCTGAGATATGGCTACCGTGTAATGAAAATTTTGCAACACTCAAAGCCTGTGCACAAGGTTATGTCTTCTTGCATAAATCTGAGAGCATAAAGGGGGTTGGAGGAATGCTTTAAATTGCCAAGGATGACCTGGATGATAAAACTTAAGTGCAAAATAAATATTAATTTTTAGTGCAGTAAAATTAACTGACTCTTCGAAGATTGCTGGTACTTAACCTTTTCTAGAGTACAGTGATCTGCTTTAAACTGATTTTTTAAATTATTTTACTCTTGCAATTTTATGTTTGTTTGGTGTGTTTGTGATAGGCCGTTCTGGTTGGGACCCCATAGAAGCACTCGTGGGAGGTGGGAAGTTCTGGGGAGGGGAACAGGAGCAGCACGCTGTGAGTTTTTAGAGGAAATGCCCTGTTTGTAGTTAGTCACTGACACCTTGGACAAGCCAGTTTAGTACCAGTGACCCCTTCAGCCAGGGGTAAGCTCCTCTGAGGTGAATGCACACCTGATGTTTCCTTTGGGGCAGTACAAAGAACAACATGAAATTTTGAACATTAGACTTCCCAGAGGAAAGCCCTTGCCATCCTCCAGGCTACTTTCTCTGTGATACTAGTATTTTGTGTACCTTGCCAAAGGGGTCAGTGTGCCTTCCAGTGAGGATACGTCTTTGTTGTTCTTGGGTAAATAATTTATTGAAAAAATTTACAGTGAGGAACACTGGAGTTTCTGTTGGAGTCACAGACTAAACTACCGCAACCAAAAGCTACTGTCATCCCCCCACCCCTTGGCCAAATTATCTTAAGAGAAACAAACTCGCCAGAACCCATTTTGACTTCCTTTACTTTTGTTTTAGGAGTGGTAGCTTCTTAAGTCACTCTCTCATGGTTCAGAGTTCAGGTCAGGTCTAGCCTGCACAGCCAAGGAGCTGGATGTTACCTGAATTGTCCATGGTCTGAGTACTCTGCACATTTCATGAAAATGAGCCTTCTAGTAAATTGCTATTACAATTGCTATAATCACTACTCATTAAAAAATTCAGGGTTTTTAGTCAGACTCATTTACAGCTTATATTGGACTAATATCCTTAGAGTTTTCCATTATGAGAAGATTAGAAAATGTGTTCTTCCATCTTTGCAGAGCAGATCACCATCATAGCTGAGATGACCCAGAATCTATTTGGAAGCAATTTTATTTGCGTTCAGTAAATCTGTCAGACATAAAATCATGATATATGTAACGTTACTGTAACATAATCATCTATTAACTACGTCTGACACTTTTGTGAGAAATCGTCCAAGAACTTGCACTCTCAGTAAAATTTATTTGTCTAAATGAATATGATGTGAGTAGTTAGATTTTCTGGATAGAGGAAAAAGTAATTTTGCCATTGAAATGCATGTTTGTGTTCTTTGTCATTATGCAAAACGTAATCCTACAAGGAAAGAAAAAGCAAGTGGAACCTGCAAAGTCATGTGTGACTGTCACATGTGAGAGGAAATATCTCATTTGCAAGACATTAAATTTCTAGCTCAGAAAAGGTTATGTTCGTGAAAAACAGTTTGACACACTGGTTGGTTTTTCAGGTACTTGATTTATTTGTTGTTTGAAATACTGTTTCAGAAGATAGTGCATTTTTAAAGTAATTTCAGATACTGAAATATTTTAGTCTCTGTAAGTGCCATGAGAGCTACAGTGTTTGCCAATTATTTATGAACTTCCTTTTCCTCTTTCATTCCCCAGAGTTCAGTTTGCCTCCGCCAGTGTGGCTTCCCTCCACCCATGTGGTTTCTGCATCACTGCATGAGAATCAAGGGGATATAGAAAATAGTTGTCTCTTTCTATATTTGGTGGTAGGATCCTCAAATCCATTTGCTGCTTTCGTTTGCAATATTGTGGTTAATCAAGGGACAGCCTTTAGGAAATAATTACTGACAATCAGCCCAGTTGCAAGAAAATGAACTTTATAATACAGCTTATCAGCCAGGTCTTTAAACTGCTGGAAGCAAAACCATCCCCTTCCCCTGCCTAGGCCAATATGGCCACCAGGGAGAAATCCCTTCCCTTATCCCAGGTGTTGAGGGAAGGACCTTTCCTGCATCACGGTACTGTTGTATTCCAAGGTGCAAAGCATTAATGTGGAAACCTGCTCAATGGTGGAGACTCACTAGAAAAATCAATGAGGAGTTAAATGGGATGATCAGTTCTAGCTTTTAAGCCTTGCACTTGCAGGGGCTTCCCAGTTGAACTTCAAAGAGTTGGTCAGAGGCACAACAACATTATCCTTCAAAAAGTCCCGCTGCGTGGGAGGGTCCAGGGAGGCTGCCGCTGCAGGAGGTGAGGAGGTGAAGGCAGCAGTCAGTTCTCTGCATGTCTTGCAGCAGTCCTGATTCTTGAATTTTCATCCAAAAGTGGCTGTAAATCTGTCTCCTCTGCACTCTCTCAACTCTGTTTATAATGAGCAGAGTGGCTGAAGTGTTGCCTTGCTTTCTAGATGAAGCACTTATAATACTACATTGAGCTCATTTGAATACTAATTAGTAACAGGATTTTTTAAATAAAATGTGCAGTGTAGGGAGAAACATTATTAGAAGTGAGTTCCATATTTGACACATAACTGCCTTAAGTGTACACATCTATGTTATAGGTGTTGTTTAATAAAAAACATACACCTAACACATCAGCAAGCAATTACAAATATCACAGGACAGAAAGATATTAGATTTGAGTGTTGTTTTATTCTGTATGTATACAACACGTCATGCCCCACTAGACACGTTCACGTTTCCAAATGAGACAGAATAATGTAAAAATGGGCTCAGTCTACAGCTCCTGCAAGTTGCAGGACTGAAAGCTTGGGTAAGAAGGTAAGAACTAGTGAAAGTTGAGAGGTCTTCCAAGAATTGGTTGTTTAAGGACATCTTGAACTGCAGGAACACCAATATTGCCAAGACTTTCATGGTCAGCTTCTCATATGGAAATATTTCCATACTCATAATCATCCTTTTCATCTTGATCCTTTCTGGTTCTAATGCTTTTTTAAATTGGGGCACCAGAACAGTCTTCAGTATTGGAGGTGGGGGAATAGTACAGGTTTTGCAGTGGCATAATCCTGTTTGACGTTTCATTTCTTTTCCTTTCTTAAAAATACCTAATAGACAATGTCCTTTTAATTGCCATTGGATATTGAACAAATTCTTTCTGCAGAACTGAATGTAATGCTTCCAAGATCTTTCTCCTGAAATAACATTATCTAGAGTCTTTCATAGTGTGCAGAGAGAGAGCTGGGTTTTATCACTGGATAATTTTTATTGCTGTTTGACTCATTTTCTGGATCACCTATGAATAGTTTAACAGAACATGTCCCCAAATGGTTCTTGTGGGATTCATCTAGCAACTTCCCTAAAATGAACACCTATTTCCTAACTTTTTTAATGCTTAACTTGATGAGCACTCCAACTGCTGCCTCATTAAGGAAAAGGGCAGCAGCGCCGCTTTTTTATTCAGTAGGAGTATAGTCAGAACATCTATCTTATTTAGTCCCTCGCTAGTTTATGAATCCCAAAGAAGCGTAAGCCTGAAATAAGTATCAAATCTCCTTCACCCTAATGTGGCGCTGCTGGCCAGACACTTCTGCGTCTGAGGAGTATTACTGTGGACAACTAACTCTGGCGTCTATAGGTTTCAGGGATAGGAAGCAACTGAACGGGAATTTAGATGGCCACAATCTGGTGTTTAGGATCAAAATCATGCCTAACCTAAGTGAGTAGGTTATGCAGTTAGATCAGGAAAGGCTTGCAAGTCTCTTTATGTAGACACCTACAATAGCAATTAGGCACCAAAGTAATGCCTACGTGCATCAGTGGATTTAGTCTCTAGGCTGATATTTGGGGAAGCATCCTTCATCAAATGGGTGGTTAAGCAAGGAGTTACCTTTAAGTGTGTACTTGGAGCTTGAAAGCTCCAAGATGAATCGTGAAATTGGATTTAAATATACAAATAAATGAATTCCCAAAGTGAAGCTTCAGTTTCCTTCATAGACGAAGGTAAGTGCACACATTAGCCCTCTGCTGATTAGTTCTTTGGAAATACAAGTTTTTCATTCTGTTTATACAAAAAATAGCTTAGACATGGATTTTTCCCTCCAGAATTTTCTCTATGGTAGAAATACTCTTTCTACTGTTTCCTTCAGGTGAACAAAACCAAACTCTTTAAAGTACTTGACGACTATACAACTGGAGTTGACTTATATTTCAGTTCGATAGTGCATAACAAAAGAATTCATTCAGAACCTTGAGAACTTAAAAGCATTTCTTTTCATACAAGTCCCTATCCTTAAAGACAGAATGCCCTTTCCAAATCTTATGATACAAATGTTCTGTCTATTTATTCCTTGGAGAAAAAGCTGCGTTCTCATAGGACCAATAATAATAATAATAAACTTAATGACAGAAGTTTCCTGTTTGTATATTTTAAATGGCAAATATTATTTTTCATTAAACACAGCTTTTGAGAACACTGTTTGTACTTCACAGATATCAAGATGAATGTTTCCTGAATAAGATGACTTGTAGATAAATAAATATCCTACTATTATTGTCAGTGTATAGAATTCTTAGCATAAATACAGTTAACCTTCTTTTCAAGATGTCTGATAATTCGTCGTCAGCTAGCTTGTTGAATTACCTAAAACATTAGTTGGGCTTTCTAGTGTCTGTAACATTTGTATCACTTTAAGGTGAATTTTCACCTTCTCTGTCTCTAAAAAAAGGGATTAATATTTATAAAACAAAGATAACTTGGCTCCAAACACAATGAAATAAATAGAGCCAGAAAGATGTAATAGAACTAGTAAAATGATTTCCAGAAAGTAAGAAAGATAGCAGTGGAAAAGAAAGTACCGTTTTCCTCCAACCAGTGTAAACAAAGCTATGTCTGCTTTGCTTGAAGGATCTTTTTCTCTTGTGCCATAGGCTTGTTGCTTTATTTTTGACACAGTAAGCTCTTAAAGTTCTTACAAACATCATCAGCCATTATAAAATCTCTCTAGTCTTATTTTTTTTAAATCACTAAATAACTATATTTATTCTTTTGAATGTGTTGATTTGACACCTGACTGTCAGCAGCCTGGTGTAGCTAAACAAAACCCTGTATCATAGTGAGGAGCCCTTCCTAAAGTGATGGTAAGGTTTGGCAGTGTGGTCTATGCTAATTAGTGTTGGTCACTTTGTGCAGAGACTTGTCCTCAGCAGTAGCTCCAGCAATCACAGCTCACGTTGTGGCACAACCCAAATTATTGTTTTTAAACCCTGAGATAGCCATATGTATAATCTAGCGTTGAAATCTGCTGATTGAACTAGGGAGTGCATTGAAAGTGTGTGTATTTAGGTTGAAAATTAGACATTTGTAGCTGCAAAAACAATCTCTGTATCCCCGGGGTATTTTTTAGACCTGTTCAGCAAAGGCAATACGTAATTTATGTTTTCTTTCCACTGACACTTGTAGCCCTGTATCTCAGTAAATATGGTGTTGCCGTCACTTGTCGCGGGCTGCAGGCTTTGTGCTAAGGCAGCAGCACAGGGCTTGGGACCTGCCAGGCTTGCTCTGGGCTGGCCTTGGTCTGCTCCCGGCTCCCTTCGAGCTTGCTTACTTCTAGCAGCAGTTGTCTAATGGCCAAGTGATTCTTACCTATGTTGTTTTAGCTTTTGCCCAGATTTGTACTATATTTGTAACTAATAGGTAGTGATAATAAGTCGTTATTCTGTGTAGAGGGTGCTGCTATGGCCCTAGAATAAAACCTCAGCACAGGGGAGTACAGGGGTGGGATGGAAGTGGAGGCCTTGAAAGCAAAGGCACGGGATGACAAGGAAAGCTCCAGGGCTGTAAACAGGGACTTGGCATTAAGGTCAGTTACTGGTCATTAAAGGAGTGCAACCTTGGGAGCTGCGTAAAATCACTATATGAGTAACAAAGAGCAAAGAAAAAGTATGCAGCATATGTAAAACTTACCATATATAGTGAATTTGGATGGGGAATGGAGCTGCAAAACAATGGAGAAAGAACAATTTGTGTAGCATGTTCCCAAACCTAAAAATTACCTCAAGTGCTCCTGGAGAGAGGAGGAAGAAATGATCACCATCAGTATTAATACATCTTGCAGCAATGGACTCAAGGTGCTGCCAACTCACAGCAATGGCCCCCCTCCAGCTGAAGCCATTAACCTTAGGACCCCCTTAGGGCAGCGGAAGGGTGAGCATAACACTGGGGAAAGGGTCAGACACTAGAAAGTTTGTGTATATGTCATTTTACCTGCATGTAATTTGAGCTGCAAGTGTTAGTATGGAACTAGACTACTAATAATTCTTTGATTAGACTTTTACAACTTTATTAAGAAAAAAAAAAGACTTCATATAAGGTATGTTTTTGCCCATTAGTAAGAGTATAACAGCTTGGTGGGAGTTCAAACAACCTACTTTGTGACTTGGTTGCAACAAATTGGTAATTAGCCTCTCATAAATAAAAACATGACATTTTGTACTCTCATTAATTAAGGCAAAGTCTTCTTCCTGAATCTGAAGGCGTGCTGAATGCAGTGGTCCCTGAATGCAGTTGGGATCATAAGTTTTAAGATGAACATAATCTTCTTAGGAAGCATCTTTAGGTATTGTAATATAGCATTTCTGGTTATATTCATTGAACATCTTTGGCTTGTTTAGTTCTAGCAGCAGTTGTCTAATGACCAGGTGATTCTTACCTATGTTGTTTTAGCTTTAGATTTATACAAGTGTAGAAACATTTTTAGGTTTGTGAACTCTATCTCTGCTCTATCAGTTTTCTGGCAGGTAATTTATACATAGATCACTAGTTGTTGGTCACAGTGGTCACTGGTTGTAGCCTCAGTTTTGGTACATACCACTTTACTGTGTTAACCTTTCTCCTAAACATTTATTTTCTTTCACAGAATTTTTATTTTTTGTTCATCTAACGTTCACCCCAGGTGTTCAGGCTCTTTTGATAGTGATTCAATGGTTGTGTTATCATCACATTCTTCTACTGATTTGTCTTTGGTTTTCTTCTCACCTCTCTAAACAAAAATATGATCTAGGTACAGCTTAGTACCTCTTGGCCATTAAGATGTTGTTGTATTTCATTATGAAAAGCATCAGGAAATAAAGCACCCTTGAATTGAAGGGCCTATTTGCCCAAGGCAGTACTGAATATACACAAATCTCTGCTCCATTTCACCAAAGTAACTACGAGAATTTTAATGATGCATCAAGTATAGAAAAATAATTGTTGTCACCTGTATCTCCAAGAATTTCCTCTGTTGTAAACAATGTTCTTTCTACATGCCTGTATTTCATTATAGCGTCTCTGTGGCTGACTGCAGGTGTTGTACACCCACTCACTTAGCTCTGCTGTGTGAGCTCTCCTCATGTACTCACCATCTCCATCCTCTTTATTCTTCTTCCTGGAGTGAGAATAACTGGTTTAAAAACAAGTGTCAAGGGATGGCTAAGCTCTTTTAGCGTTGCTCTGTAATCTGCTGAGAACGGTCCCATTCCACCTTGTCCATTCTCAAATTGTTCCTCTTTTTTTTTCTCTGTTTCTCCACTGATGGGACGTAGGACCTGAAAGCTTTTTAACCCCAAAACAGGTACCACCAAGAAATGCTATCTATTCTGATTTACTTGTTACCATATAGTTCACTTGTTACTTTTACTCCAATCAATGTTGCAGACAACATCTTGATTTTTGCGTTTATGTCCAGATTAAAAATTAATAGGTTTGCATTTGTCAAACTGCATGCTCATTAATTTTCTTCTGTAGCATTGTCCATTGATCTTATGAATAATGCCTCTGTAGCAACAGCGCTGTGATTATCATCTTTGTCTAGTCTCTGCGCTATGCTTTTATTTGCAAATTCTTGCAAGATATGAAATCCACTGCAATTCTCATATTGTTCTCCAAGTACCCATTGTTTCTTTTCATAGCTGTATTTGTTACATTATAGGAAGTTCTATTGTATTGATGAAATTTATCTCTGGGATCTACACAATTCCTGCTGCAGGTTTCTCTTCTATTATTCTTGGATATTCTGTTATTTCAATTTCATGAGGACAGTTTTTATTCATCAGTCTGGATTGTGTAATTTTGTTTGCTATGCAAACTACATTTGTTCTTTCAAAATCATTCCAGTAGTTTTATTCAAGCATTTTGGCCAGGGTTCCAGCCAGAAATCAGTTCTCTGTCAGCACACATCCTTTTAAAATGGTAAGGCTGCTTTCTCATCCAGAGATAATTCATCATTTTTCTTGGCCTTTATGTTATCACTCACATCCTTAACTTTTGCAGAGGTCGGTACTCCTCAAATTTCTGCTGTAGAGTTTTATAATTCATTTTCCCTGCTTTGGTCAACTGAAAATTATAAAACACAGCAGGTGTTTCAAAATATCTGTTACCTTTTATGAGGGCGTGGGTTAAGTGCAGGTGGACTTCAGCACCGTGTGGACTTCAGCACTGTGTGACAGGCACGCTGTAAGGCAGCAGATGAGGATGCAGGAAGCCTGAAGCACATAGTGTGAGGGGAGCTGGGTTTGGGTGTGGAATATAGTACTGTCAGTCTTCAGAGATGAAGGGAATTGGCAGGCAGAAGGGAGTGGAAGAGGATCAGGACGAGGGGGCAATTGTCTCTGGAGGGTGGTGTGTGTTTCCTCTGCTGTGCTCAACCCACAGTGGACTTAAACATCATCACCATGCAGTAGATAAGAACCATATTATTAACCTGAGAGTCAGTACTAGGAGAGATTGTCATCACTGATCCAGAAGCCCAGGGAATCTATTCCATTCATTTTATAAATCAAAACTGATCAGGTCCTGGGTTTGTTGCGTATATTTACTAATATCCAGTGCCTAAGACTTAACTGCATTTTGATTGTTTTCAGGGTAGTTCTCTACAGTGAATCCATCAGGCTTTCAATACACATTGTCTTTCACTGCAGTGTGGTTCATGTCTACATGAGTAGGCTTAAGCAGTTACAACTCCTGTGCTAGGGCTGTGGGTGAACGACTGGTCTGCTGCGTAGACCCTGGCCAAGACTGTGCAAGCTGAACAGGGTCTGGAAAACTGCTGGACATGACATGGGAAATCATAGAACATAAAAAGCTATGAGAATCTGACAAAAGTTACAGACAGCACTGTGGGGAATAGCTGGACCTCACAGGTGGTTAAGGTAGAATTATATGAGAAGCAGCCAAAGCCCACAGGTAGTTGGACTGGTGCATTAGAGACCTTTAGGGGTGCAGAGTCTTGCAAGGCCAACAGCACCCAGATAACTAACACCATGTAAGATAGATTTATGATAATCTCACTCATTTTGCCTTCATGTAACAGATGCTAGAAAGTCTCATAATCTATCTTGGTCCTTACCGGTACTACATGGGGTGTTTATTCATTAATGGTTTAGTTTGAATCAGAAGCACAGTTTAGAGGAGAGCCTCCTGATCATTCCCAATGACTGGGCCATTACTTACAGTGAACAGAGATCATGGGGTGTGAACTGGACTCCTCTCCTACAAAACTAACCCAAAGTTGGGCTTCAGGAAGGCTCTGAGACTTCCAATGGGAACTCAGTTTGTGCAACTAGGGTACAACCAGCAGGAAGCAAAACCCACTGAAGTGCTAGAGAAGGGGTAGTGCTGCCATCCTAAATATAAGTAGTGTGGATGTCAGGTCCGCAGCACTGACCATTTTGCTGTGCAGTTGGGCTGTGCTGCTTGCTAATGAAGACTTAGAAAGGTGTTGTCCAACTTCACGTGCTCCTGGGAGAGCCCGTTCATCCGTACTGCACTTAGAAAGCTGTATTACCTGCCAGTAGGTGTAACCTTCCATATCAACAAATGTCTCCTCAACAGTATGGGTTATGTCTGTTGTTCTGCTTGTTAGATGCCTCATACCTGACATACAATTAAACATAAGGCTACATTCAGTCCGTTCACTGTCTTTGGGAAGCAAAGCTTGATACGGTGCTCACGTGGTCTATGAGTTCTTACTCTTCCATATTTTTCCTGAAGTGATTTAAGTTTCACTCTATCAACACACACACTTGGAATAAAAGAAGCATTTTTTTCTGACATTTTACCCTGTTGTGGGAAGAGGTACTGTGTGAAAATTCAGTCTTTAACCCCATGCGTTCCACAAGAAAAAACATCATTAGAGATCCTCATAAAGAAATGTTGAGGATCTCACAGCCCTAACCTGCTGTTTCTAACAGCTATAGAAATGACTGCTGAGTAGTGACAGAAAGGATGTGCTGAACCTAGGAGGAAGGTTATAAAATTGTGTGTTTTAAGAATTCCTGAGTTTGTCGAGAAAAGAAAAGAGAAACATCATTACCGTTGTTACCACCATACAAGCATAT